>MU189954.1:47147-92754 GCA_016904865.1 Pissodes strobi | reverse complement strand
GAATTTCTGTGAAAAAGTCAGTGCAGCCATAATATCACTAGATTTCCATGATCGCCTGTTAGGAAAAAAGAACGTGAACGACTATTGCAAAGCAAATTTTCCAGAACAAGTCCACCAACAAAACACGTTTTCATTTAATTGGTGCAGACCAACTATTTTAATTTTGAAAAGCAATTCTATAATCATACCCAGATTATTTGGTGCAGGCCGCGTATAGCCGCCACGTCAAGGTTAAAGTTGGCTGGCGGGGAATTTGCCGATGTTTCGCATCTGGTGTGGGTTTATCTGGGGTTTAGTCTGAAGGGTAATTCTTGATTTTTTTTTATAATAGAGCGAATATTAATTATCGTTGGAAAAAATGAGTTTCTATGAAATTTCCGTCAATATAGCTATATTATTAGTGTTAAAACAAAAAATGCACAATACAAGAGAAGTTTTGTTCGAAAAACTTTATTTAGGCTTTTTTATAACACTGCCCATTACAATAGTATTATTTACATAGGTTTGTAACACCTGTAAAGACAAATAGCTTTTCTAATTTCATAGCTTAGTAATAGTTTCAATTCACATGATACTATTACGAAGATCTAATACAATGGTTAAAATTAAAGAAAATTAATATACAAAAATAATGATAATTTACGGTAAAAAAACTATTTGTCAAAATAACACTAAAAGCAGATGGTAAATTAAGGTTGTACTACCAAAATATACATATAATACAAACCTAAAGAACTGTCGAAATTTTTTTAGACCTTGAATACCCTTATCATATATATTTGAGTGAATATTTGATATCGAAATATTGTCTCGGGATCAAGAAGATTAAATAATGATATCTTTAATACATAGAGGCTAAATATCTTTAAAAAAAAAATAGAATTTTGAATGCGACAACACAACATTTTCTCTTACACTTTTACGTAATCCGAGGATTATTTTCTCGCTAAATGGTAAAATATGAAGGTTCTTCTTCAAGCAGAAAAAAGGCCCACATGGAAGCAAACCACAAATAAACGTATTTATCTGCGTTGTCATACATACAGATAATGTCTCTATCAAGTCCCCTAGTTGCTTAATGTTTACGCAAAATATATCAGTCATTATTGCGCTTTTCATCAATCAGAAAAGCTCAGTCAAAGTTGTAATTTGACGCAAATCTTCATGGAGCAAAATACAAGATATGAACCTTAGTTAAGCAAATCAGGGAAACAATATTTGACAAGCCCATGCCACGGAGCAGCACGGTACTCTACGAAAGAAATTATGAAATATTAAAAATATTTTAAGGCATGCTGTCCTCCAAAGGGTAGAAAAGCGGGACAATTTTCTTTTATATAAGTAACAGTGGCATAACAATTAATTAAGCCTTTATTATAAAATGCTAATGAACGTCCTGCGCCCAACATAATAGTTTAAGCAATAATTGTAATTTCCTGATGTAATGATGAATGTGCCACACAAATCAAGATCGCTTTAAACCAACAACACGGACATAACAAGGACCCGGTCCTGCATAGTCAGAGCCGCGTGACGTAGACACAGCGAGGTAACGGCTTTACCCAATAAAAAGTGCATTTGAACTTAGTTTATATTATAAACATTTTTGTGTGGTTGTAAAATGCAAATACTCCAAAATGATATTGAACTTGATTTAAATAAGGCACCTAATAACATAAATGACGTGAAAGATTTGTGATAGTCTAATTCGCAACTGAAAAATGGTGGTAATTAGTGCTTAAAAATATTAGTGAGAGCTCACTGGATTCGGAACGCGTTGTTTAGAAAAATGTGCAAAAGTATCAACACCGAACATACACAAATGCAAAAAATTATTAAATTACTTTTTTTTGCAAAAAGTTCGAAAGCTATTAGCGAGACTATTTAGTAACTCAAAAATAAAAATTGGTGCTAAAATACGCGAGGCTGCAAGAAATTTCCGCATTCCCGAATAAACACTGCGCCACCATCTAAAACCTACAAGGTTAGCAGAACCTGGATCAGAAGTTGACCGCTTGGGGAGGAAACCTTTTTTTACGAAACCACAAGAAAAAGAGTTAGCAAATCACGTCATGAAGTTGGCAAATTTATTCTATGACGTAACTCCACGGGAGCTGAGAAGAATAGCTTTTGACTTCGCAGAAGCTAATCACCTACCTCATAAGTTCCACAAGGAATCTAGGCTAGCAGGAAAAGATTGGCTGTCGTGCTTTATAAAGAGAAATCCCGAGCTGAGACTTCGATAACCAGAAGGTACAAGTCTCAATCGTATATCCTCATTTAATTCTGAAGCTGTAGGAATTTTTTTCAAAAACCTAGAAACACTATTGACCAAGTTCAAATTTCAGTGCAATCGATTCTTTAATGTCGACGAATCTGGTATCACCACTGTCCAGAAAAAGTCTGGAAAAGTTTATGCGAAAAGAGGACAGAAACAAGTCGGCGTTGCCATTTCAGCTGAACGAAGTCAAACGATTACTATCTTATGCGCTGTCAGTGCAGCAGGGACACCGTTCCTCCAATGATAATTTATCCGAGAAAACGGATGTCTCCTCAATTAGAAATAGGTTGCATTTATTCCTGTTCTGACAATGGGTGGTCGAATGATGATTTGTTTCTAAAATGGATAAACCATTTTCAAAATTATGTGAAAGCTACGGAAGCGTCACATTTCGATGCAGTTATAATTTTTGCAGAGAGAATCACATCATCGTGCTCCTTACAATTCCTCCTCACACATCAAATCACCTCCAGCATCTTGACCTAACGTTTTTGGGCCACTAAAGAAAACCTCAAGCGAAAAGTGTCAAATTGTAATTTTTCAATTTGACAAAGTGCCCGGGCTTTATACTGTTTTGCTATTCTTAATTCTTCCCAATCATTTCCATTTTTGGATGTCCCGTTTTTGACAACGAGAGCAGATTTGCTCGAAACGTCAAGCAATTTCAAGTTTTTTTTTTTTAGGTTTTCAGTTTCTTTAGGGTCACTAAATTGGCAGTTGTGCAATTTACACCCTGGGCCAGGCGAAGCGGCGTGAAATGGAGAAATAGATAACAATTTATCTCACAAACAGGAATCCTCCACAATAATATAGAAATCTACGCATTGTTGATATTGTTCAGTTGACGATATTTATTAAAAGGGTTTTCCAATAATTTTCAATTCCAAGAACTTCTAAAGATTGTTTCTCTGAAAGGGCACACTTGCTGGGTTCGGGTATTAAAATGGAGTTGGAGTGGAGTACGAGTGGATTTTCGGGCACGTTATCTTGGAGCGTATGGAGTCAAAATGTATAGTCCAACGATTCGAAGTTGTTGGACCTGGGAACGACAGATTACTGACGGATTTAAGACAGCTGTTTTGTTTTCAATTTTGATTTTTAGGAAAAAAGGGTTTTTTAAGAGAATTCTGACACAATGTTTGCTCAATTACAAATTTTATTAATGTTTTGTTACCCAGTACCTGTGACCCATCAAATATAACAGGGTTATCTGCCTCGTCTACAACAGGACAATGCGGATATTTACTTATTTCCATATTTTTATAATCTTGGACTACACATGGCCACAAAATTTATGCATATTGTCACGAGTAGCTTAGGGGGTAGCCTGATTTCTTTAAAGAATAACTTCTTAGAGAAGAGCCTCGTCGCGATTAGTACAATGACGGGGTCTCAATGATTCCTTTAATCTACCACTGGATGTTCTACTCGTGAGGAGATGCCTTGTTTAGCGTGCCGGGGGGTAACTGAGGTAGAACGGGATCGCGTTACGTGGGGTAAGAAGAGATGATAAAGTAAGCACGTTTAGCTTATAACAATAGCAATGTATTAACGATAAAACTTTAACAATAATTATTGGTCAGAAAAAAATGAGATTCTATTATACCCGATTACTACGGTGCGCATGTTTTCTCGATTTTAGGTACTGTTTATAGGTCTTTGTTTACTGTCTTATAGTTTTTCTTAACAGTTGGGATTTATTTAAGAGCACTAAGAGATTTCACTAAACTTTTTAACTGACTATTTACACTTGTATTTCCCAACACTCTGACAAACTTCTTGTCAAGACTTTACTATGGAGGTTGTGCAACCCCTGCTCCTAGCAGTCGTCAAGTGACTAACCGATGCCAGGTTTGAAAGGAAAGGAATGGAACCTAAAGCAGTCGTATGGCTGGGATAGAACCCAGAAGGCAGTAGTCAAGTGGCTAACCTTGGGAACTGGAGGTGAGACCAAAGTCTGCCGAACTGAGGATTCGGTAGCGTATTTATATAAAACAAAGTTATGATCATTGCATGCATAAGGTTCAAAGTCGCTCCCGTTGATTGCTCGCGTTGTTTATAGTTTGCCTTTAATGTTTATATAACAATCTCCAAGTTCAAGTTCAAACTTGCGACAGGGTGATATTTGTTTAGTAGCTTATGCATTTTAGTAGATTACAATATGACCCAAACAAAATTCAAATTCTCAAGAAACAAGACACAAAATGACACTTCTCGCTCGATTCTCAAACTACGCAGGCTCACTCCAAAATCTTCCATCTGCGAGGTGGAACTTTTGGAGTAAACACCCTTTACCCCACTCCGTAATAATCGAACGCCGAAAGAGCTACTCCATTTGCACGAATAGCTTTACCCGAACGGCTGGAGCATTTTAGGTATGCACGGAGTGAATGGCGTGAGCATCCCGAACAGACAGATGATAGAACAGGACATTTCAAAATTAGGTCACAAGGACGAAAGCTTTTCAAACATTCTAAAAATGGATAATATTGTAATAACTTGCAGTATAAATCGTCAATAAATTTATAGGACAGACACATGAACTGAATTGTAATATAGAGATCTAGTGGTACAAGGTGATGTCCGGTGGCTAAGTAGAAGCTGACTACTGCAATGTTTCAACGAATGGCTGCCTATCTTAGTAACCCAAACTAACCCAAACCAATCATTACCAAAAAAATAAATATATAAATTGCTCCTTGAGAAATTTGATGACCACTAATCTGCTTCATAATATACGTAATTCAATTTCAATCTTTGTTTGAACCGAGCGCCTCTCTAAAATCACCCGGAATCCGCTAGGGGTTAAATTAATTTTCCTGGTCAAGAAGAGCATAATTCAAAGAAAGACAATTTTTCCAAACATACTATAAAACTTGGTAAAATATCGCAGATGTGGCAGTAATAATTGCACGATGAATTCTATGGTACTACTGCAGCGATTTCTAAGTGGCCTGCTGCCAAAGCGTAAGAGAAAATGTTGTTTCCCAATAAACTGTTAATTATATTTTATACTTGGGAATGTATACATGAAGTACCAATAATGTTATGAAAATCCAGCCTGTTTGAAACGGCTTATAAAGAAAATGGGACAGAAAAACAAAGATATAACACTACAATTAAATTAATTAGGTGGAATATCTTCAGTAAAATTTATTCAATTTAAAAAAATTGCATAATATACTACTATAAAAATTACAAGTGCTATCTTCATAATTTTGAAATATTCAGGTAAAAATGTGTCCCACTATTACACATATGGAACTGCCAACCGTTTCACGAATCGTTCGTTGAGGCACTACTTAAAAATATATATTTCTTTAAATGGACATATCCTAATTCGAGAATTCTAATATCTCTACTCTAGTTTAACATTAGATTCAATCTAGGGTTATTTTGCTACGAGTAAAAACATTATTATGTCTAAGAGAATCACGCTTTTTAACTCACTTGACATTAAGTACATTCCTATTATAGGATAATGATTATTATAAATAACTCCCTAAAAACTATTTTTTATATAAGTATATACAACAAAAGTCACCATACTAAGCGACATCAAAAACCCTATTGAACCGACTAATTTATTAAATATAGAATTATCAAAAACTTTATTAAATATATTTTGCAATAACGAATCAAGTGAGTTAAAAATATTTGTTGGTGTTTTAGGTGTGTGCAGGAGGTTTTTTTATAGAAGACGTCTAAAATAGATGCTTATAGATTTCAAATGCCTTCGAAAGTATAGCTTCAGTGTCCTACAAACCGCTTTAAAGTCATCACGCTTTATTCCTAGGGTAAGAATAGTTTGGGGAAACTAATTTCAAGCCCTTATTTGTAGGGCTCAATTTAATGCAAAAGGTATTATTGGTTTTTATTCATCAGGCTCAGCTGAATTAATCAAATTTATTTAATTCCCATAATATTCTAATGTACACAGGTTCTTATGCTCAGCAACGTTTAATAAACAGTGACTTTCTTTTAATACGAGACGCAGGATTTTACATGATACGAATTCAAACCTATGTGGACTTAGAATAGATAAAATTTAGATTGTTTGGGGCAATGTTTGACGGTAAGTAAAGAGCACTTTGAACAATTCTAATAACTTAGTTAAGTGTTTAGTTAGTTTCTTATTCTACCTGTTAATATTTTTATTGTCATTTTAGAAAAAATAATCCACCACCAATGAAAGGCCGGAGAGGAGATGCTACAAATTTGAAAATGGGCCCTCGTTTGCGCCTTACATATGCATGGCTTTCTGTATCAGGTTTGGCAGCAGATTCTAAGGATTATCTGATATCCAATGGAATCGAAAGTAGCTCTGTTGAGAAGATACAAACAAAAAAGCAGCATATTGTTAGGTCATTTAAATTAGGAGTTCCAAAAGACCAGGAACAAATGGAGTTCCAAAAGACCAGGAACAAATGGTATCAACCCCAGATTTTTGGCCTACAGGAATAATAATTAACAAGTTTTTAAATCTGAGAAAACCAGTGATAAACAAATAAAAAATCAGTGCATTATTCATCAAAATGTATAGTCTGTCGGAAAGTGTATCTGCCGGTGTCAGATCGAGTAATGTCTGTTCAACTACGGGGTGACCCAATAAACATTAATCTTATCCAGTGCCCCCAGCTCAGATAAAAGTGAACAAGAAATGGAAACATTCTACCAACAAATCGCAGTGCACTAGAACTTATAAAACAACATGAAATAACAGTGATCATGGGTGCTTTTAATGCCAAAGTTGGACAGATGGCTACAGAGGATGTTACCGGAGAATATGGCTTGGGGAGCGGAACGAAAGAGGTGGACGACTAATAGAATTCTGTCAAGAAAAGAAGTTCATTATTTTGAACACTTGGTTCAAGCTCCCACCTCTACACGTGGAAGTCACCGCAACACGGACACAATGGTCGGACTATACGGAACCAGATCGACTTTATAATGATTAATCGTCGCTTCCGAAACAGTATTACCACTGTGAAATCATACCCTGGAGCGGATATAAATTCAGACCATAATCTGCGCTGGTCCACGTTAAGAATAAAGCTGAAAAAGCTACAAATATCATCTAAGCCAAATAAACTATCGCTGGAACCAATAAAAGACACCACAATGAAGAGTATACTTGCCAATGAAATAAACAACAAGATACACAACATAAAAACGATATCCAACGAAGAAAACACTATTGATGAAAATTGGACAGATATAAAGACTTCCATTATTCAAACTGCAACCGAAAAGAACAGCTAAAAAGAAGCGGATGACACAAGAAATTCTAGAGCTGATGGAGCAAAGAAGAGGCCTCAAGAACAAGAATAGAGAAAAATACCTCGAAACACATAAGAGGCCACAGAAGCTTGGTTCAAAGTCTTATACCGAGAAATAGAAGAACTGCAAAGGAAACATGATGATTTTGGTCTACACAAAAAACTTAAAGACACAGCTGGAATACCAACAACTAGAAATCCAAGTATACTCAAAGACTCCAGTGGGAAAATCATAACCGATCTAGATCACCGTTGCAAAGAGTGGGAGAACTATGTGCCCAATCTCTTCGAGGACGTCAATCGTGAAGACCAACAACACCCCCTCGGAGAAGATTTAAATAGGAGGAGTCCGTATATTCTAAGGGCAGAAGTTGAGAAAGCCATAAGACAAGCAAAAAAACAACAAGGCACCTGGGCCAGATCACTTAAACTGTTGGATGAAGGTAGTCAGGTATGTAATGACATACCTGACTACCTTTTTCAACCAAATATATAACACTGGGCAGATAGGTACCTGGTAGTTCGGAAGCTGAGTTGCTGACTTATACCTATCTGCCCAGTGTTATAGATTTGGTTGAAAAAGGTAGTCAGGTATGTAATGCTGTTTTCATCCAACAGTTTAAGTGATCTGGCCCAGGTGCCGTGTGGTTTTTTGCTTGCCTTATGGCTTTTTCAACTTCTGCCCTTAAAATATACGGACCCCTCCTATTTAAATCTTCTCCGAGGGGGTGTTGTTGGTCTGACTGGTTAGAATCCCTGTTCATCACAATCCCGAAAAAGAGCAAACCCTGCAAATGTAGCGATTTCAGACTGATTAGCCTGATGAGTCACACTCTCAAAATCCTACTACGTATTCTTCAAAATGGCATGCGCGCATTATGTGAAAGCAACTTAACAGAAGAACAGCTTGGATTTCGGAATGGATTGGGAACTAGAGAGGCCCTGTTCTGCATGCAATACTGTGAGTTTCGAAAGAACGTTGATATATGATTTATAGACTTCGAAAAGGCTTTTGATCGGGTTCGACATGGTCTGCTACTCGAATATATGGAATCTATAGGACTTGACAATTACGATCTTAAGCTACTGAAATACATATGCTATCATCAAGTAGCTACGGTTGAGGTAGATCTAAACACCTATTCAAGTAAATTTCCAATCAAACGAGGAGTACGTCGGGGATGTGTTTTGTCGCCTACACTGTTCAATGTAAATTCAGAGCAAAATTTTCGTGGATGGCCGAACAGAGGGTATAAAAATCGGAGGAGAAACCATAAACAACATTAGATATGACGACGATACCGCCATCTTGGCTGAAAGTCTAACAGACTTCCACACTCTGGTTGACACAGTAAATGAATCAAGTCGTCGAAGAGGATTAAAAATTAACATCAACAAAACAAAATGGATGACGGTGGGAAAGATGGATGTTGATCCGGGACAACTGCCTCTGGATGGGAGGGTGGTGGAGCATGTTGATCACTTCAAATACCTTGGTAGCTGGTTGAATGCGGAGGGAGACTCAGATGAAGAAATCTTAACTCGAATTAACACGTATATCATGGAAACCAGGTCTGTGCAATAAAAGTCTCTCCATGCACTGGTCAACATTGCTCTACGCCTACGAGACCTGGACGTTGATGGCTACCACCACTAATAAACTTGAGGCTTTTGAACTGTGGTGGTCCAGCAGAATCCAGAAGATACCCTGGACCACACACACTTCCAATGAGGATGTGCTCGGGCTGATTGATGCGGAGAGAGCACTTCTGAAGACAATTAAAGTGAGAAAAACCGAGTACTTTGGTCATATTATCAGAGGTCCAAAATATCACTTGCTTCAACTCATAATACAGGGCAAGGTGGAGGGATTAGTCGAAAGAAACTGTCCTGGCTGCGCAACATTAGACACTGGGCAAATCTACAAGTATAGCAGCAAACAGAGATAGATTCCACAGAATGGTCAACGTGGTGATAGCCAACCAGGCACGGCACTCAAAGAAGAAGATCTTTGGCAAAACATGACTGTCTGGCTCTATGGATTGGGAAGCATTGCAAGTCGGCAACTCAGCTTCCGAACTACCAGCTGTGTGGCTATGAACTCGCAGCCTGTTTCTGCAGAAACGAAGGAGGTACGGCCATATACAACAAAAGGGACTATCAGTGAAGTGTGAGAACTGATCTCATCTCTCTTTCAGAAAGCTTTAAGTTTGAATGTGCAGCAGTCGATGCCACTGTAGGCAATGGTAAAATTACTGTTTTGTGTGTATATGGACCTTTACTGTCCCTATCGAATTTTTAATGTATAAGCTAGATTTAGGTTTACGTCGCGTATACGACACTCCTTGTGCTATTGCAGGAGATTTTAATGTAGATATAAGTAATGATGGTAAGGCGCTTGAATTGATCTCTTTGTTTAAGTCATTCAAGTTTAGATCAACAATTTCTAAGCAGGTCAGGTCGTGGTGAGTTTGGTAAGACATATAAACAAATGTGTGGCTTGCTGAGGCTCGTAATACACAACATTCTAATCGTATTTTAAATAGTGACATCTGGCAAATTGTTCATGATTTCAAGGGGGATAATAAATCAAGTTCTGGGATATCCAAATATTATATCCAATAATTTCAATGGTTTGGTTCCCCATACATCAGTTTCAAATTTAATAGGTGATGCCTTAGAAACCAGTGTGTCATCATGTAGCATTACTTATACAGGGTGTCCGGAAATAGCATCGCCAAATTACAGAGGGTGATTCTACATAAGAAAACATGAACATTTTTTCATATGAACATGGGTCCGAAAATGCATAGTTTCCAAGATACAGGGTGTCCAACTTTTTATAAAAAATCAGTTTTTTGTTAATATCTCAAGTATGATTTTACTGATTTTGTTGAAATTTGGCAGGGTTATCTGTAGTAATAAGGGGCTTATTTGGCCCGAAATAGATTAAAAATATAACGTCCAGTGGCGTCCCGGAGGGCATCGTACCGAATATTATTGACAAAAAAAGTGTGCGCCATTGACTTTTTCAAACATTTTATATTTTTTTCGTATTAACCAACTAAAAATACAATATTTTTGATTCTTGAGTTGTTTTCGTATCTTGCGTCATTTTCGATAAAAAAAGTAAAAACCGGTTTATTACATTTCCAAACTTTTTTGATAAAATCGATATTTTTATTTATATCTTAAATATGCTTTTACCGATTTTGTTGAAATTTAATAGGATTATCTGTAGTAATAGGCGCCTCATTTAGCCTTTACTAGATTAAAAATGTAATGTTCAGTGGCGTCCCGTGGGGCATCATACCGAATATTATTGACAAAGAAATGTGCGCCACTGACTCTTTTAAGTATTTTATATTTTTTTCCTATTAAGCAGCTAAAAATACAACATTTTTGTTTCTTGATTTCTTTTCGTATCTTGCTTCGTTTTCGGGAAAAAAAAATAAAAACCAGTTTATTACATTACCAAATTCTACATCAAACGCTGTAATAAACTGATTTTATTTTTTTTTCTCGAAAACTAAGCAAGATACGAAAACAAATTAAGAAACAAAAATGTTGCATTTTTAGTTGCTTAATACGAAAAAAATATAAAATACTTAAAAGAGTCAGTGGCGCACATTTCTTTGTCAATAATATTCGGTATGATGCCCTCCGGGACGCCACTGGACATTGTATTTTTAATCTAATAAAGGTTAAATGAGCCGCCTATTACTACATATAACCCTATTAAATTTCAACAAAATCGGTAAAAGAATATTTAAGATATAAATAAAAATATCGATTTTATCAAAAAAGTTTGGAAATGTAATAAACCGGTTTTTACTTTTTTTATCGAAAACGACGCAAGATACGAAAACAACTCGAGAATCACAAATATTGTATTTTTAGTTGCTTAATACGAAAAAAATATAAAGTGTTTGAAAAAGTCAGCGGCGCACACTTTTTTTGCCAAAAATATTCGGTATGTTGCCCTCCGGGACGCCACGGGACCTTATATTTTCAATCTAATTAAGGCTAAATGAGCCCCTTATTACTACACATAACCCTGCCAAATTTCAACAAAATCAGTAAAATCATATTTAAGATATTAACAAAAAACTGATTTTTTATAAAAAGTTTGACACCCTGTATCTTGGAAACTATGCATTTTCGGACCCATATTCATATGAAAAAATGTTCATGTTTTCTTATTTAGAATCACCCTCTATAATTTGGCGATGCTATTTCCGGACACCCTGTATTGATACTCCATTTTTTCTTACTCCTGTTACTATTTCAGAAGTACTTAATATCATCCTAAAGTTAAAAAACAAAATGAGTGCTGGACATGATGAAATTCCTTCAAATATCCTCAAAAATTGTGCTGATGAACTGGCTATATCCCTGTCATATCATAAACAACTCATTTAAGCATGGCATTTTTTCCAGGGATTTGAAACTGTAACTCATACAACCCATATACAATAAGGGAAATAAGACCATGTTGGAGAATTATCGCCCAATAAGTTTGATCTCTACTTTTTCCAAGGTTTTTGAGGCAGCAAGCTTTTTTTATCAAGACCGACTTCTCAGTGACTCGTAGCATGGAGGTAGGTGTGTCGAAACCGCCGTCTATAGTTTTATAGAAAATATCCTAACTGCTCTGGAGGATGGATGGCAAGTACTCCCTTGGAATGTTTCTGGATTTGTTTCGATTGTTTAGAGCACCGAATCCTTCTAGAAAAGCTGGATAGGCATGGAACTAGGATCCTGGTTTGTCTTGGATTTGATCTTAACTGTCAGGGAAAACACAGAGAGTTGAGATTGAAACAAATCTCTCAGAAGTGGGTTATCCAACAGGGGAAGTGTTATGTGCACTGCTTTTTATATATTTTTTTATAAATGATATAGCATTAGAGATTCTAAACAGCAACACTTCTTTGGTGAATTTCGAGGATGATACAAACCTACTTGTCTTGGGGAATACCCTGCCTGAACTCCTTGATCTATCCAGTGATCGGTTGGAAGCTGCAAAGGAATGGTTCCTTAAAAATCGTCTGTCACTAAATAAGGACAAAACAAACTTTGCGTGTTTCAGGACAAAACAGAAAAACCATGACAGAGGTCTGCCTGGGCTCTGGTGATGTCACCATATCCACCAGCACCAAATTCACCAAATCTGGATTGGGTTGAGCAAGTGTCCAGAATATGTACTAGAGTAAATTCTGCTTGTTACTCACTGAGGGATAATGTCTAAGTATTTAACTTCTGCAAACCTAAGAATTGTTTACTTCTTTAACATTCACTCCCTGCTTAGATTTGGAGTGATGTTTTGGGGAGGGAGTATCAATACCAACATGGTCTTTATTGCTCAAAAAAGAGCAATCAGCATCTTTTTATCCCTTGGGTACAGAGAAAGCTGTAGAGAAAGGTTCAAATATTTAAACATTTTGACACTTCCAGGAGTATAATATCTATATTTCGTCGCAAAAACAGAGAACAGTTCAGTAAACATAAGACTAAACTTCCGGTTCATAGACTGACTGCAACGGGAGAGGCCCCATGTATGCATGCATCAGCGGCGTGCGGGCCATGGAAGCAAGGGAAGCATTAAAATTCTAGAAACGATGCTCCCCAATTTAATACGATTTTGTCTCACGAATAATAATTATATAAACGAAATATTAATCTTAGTGTGAAGCCCATATTATATTTTTGTGATCTTGCCTCCAATGTCGCAATCGGCCATGGCTCATGTCGAGAAGAACAAACGACCCATGGCCGACTTCGACATTGGAGGCTGGATCACAAAAATGAAATATACACGGATACCTGCTTCACACTAATAATAATTATTCATACTTATTATTATTGAAAGAAAATAATACTAAATTGGGGAGCATTGTTTCTAGAATTTCAAGCGAAGCAAAGCTTTCTTTGCTTCCATGGACCGCACGCCGCTGGCATGCATAAAATTCTTTAATGCACTGCAGGATTACCTACTTAAAGGCTGAGCAATCTTTTAAGAGGAAAACCATTAAACTTCTTCAAGAAATTGAGCCTTATACAATCGAAGATTTTTTTAATTATTAGTTTGGATGTTTACCAGTTTGGTAGTGTAGTATGTTAGTATTTACATGATATTTTATTTTGAAATCTATATGATAAGTGTAGTGTAGTGATTTACTTATGGAATTGTGATTTTGCATTCCCTTATTTAAACACTCTTTTTTTTTGTGAGGCACATCATTTCAATCATTGTTATGTGTTGGATTTGTAACAATTTTTTATGATTTAAGACGTTTGAATTTGAATTAGATGATTAATTTTAGAAAAAAAATGCAAATTTTTATTCGAAAACCCTGAACAATTTGCTGTTTGAGTTTTTATGTGACCACATCTATGGCCCTTGAAAGGGATGTGGAACAACAGCATAACAAGAAGTTGATTATGAAAATTCATAAAACATTTACAATCTGTCAAAAATACCAGGATACCGATTTTTTAGTTAATTAAATTTACCAACACTGGTTTGAAAATGCCTCATGTAAAATAATGTCCCGCGCTGTATATATTTTTATGAATTAAAGGAAATGCCATTGGCACCATTTTGGACGTCTTTAGTTAGGTAAATCTTCTATACAGGCCTTATATAAAATAAAATACCAACTGGTTTTATATACATTAAAATGACACACTCATGCAAGCTGTTAGCCTAGTGTTTTATGTTGTGGTTGGTAGACAAGTGGCAATAATCATGAGCAAGTCACGGAGTAATTGGAAAACGTTATACTAAACATCTTAACAATTATTAGGCAGAAAGCACTTTAAACGCATATATATTGGCAAATCCATCGACTTAGATGGGGGCGCGACTGCAAATGTTATATGAGGCCTGTGATCATTTGAAAGTCAAATCATAATATCTATCTATCTATATTTTAGTCTTGCTCCCAATAGCCAACACGCAGAACAGTCAGAGGGAATACGATTTTTTCGCCACATTCTGGTTTTATGATCTATTTTTTATAGAAAATTTTGCCCTGATTCCGAATATCTAGAATAGCTTCTTAAGTTGTTTCCTTGTTTTTTTGCGTATTTTTCAATTTCTCTCATATTATTACTCCTTAAACCAATTTTGGTTCCACAAACAAGTTATAGAAAATTACAATTATAAGTTGCTAAATTGATCCATAAATAAAGTTATCTGATTTTTAGGTTACAAAATTAACAAAATTGTATAGGAAAAACAGGAAATATTTTCAAAAAATTAATTTCACCATCATTTTATTCAAAATAGTTCAAAACATGACTTCAATTAAACACATTTCCATTTCGAGCCAGTTGGGGAAGATAATTTAAAATTAAACCTCCTCATTTTGAGGAACCACTGTACAGTGTATCGGCACCTGCGGATTATTACTCTTATTTATATCGTTCAGTTTCATTCCTTTTTCGGTTGTGCGCTTTTTTCGTGGCAATGTTTAGGACGTTCCGTGACAAGTAATTCTGGCCAAATCATGCAATACTTCTCAGCAAAATAAAGTACTTTTGGGGAACAAAATAGATGTTTGCTACCATCTGAAGAAAAATTGGGTAGAATGTGGTTATACAAGAGATTATTCCTTCCTTAAAAAAAAGTGAAAATTGGCTGAACACCATTTTTGAATATCCTGAGGGATTTTTCCAGCCTCCAAAAGATCCTAAACAGAAACCCTTTAAAAAGCTGTCAGAGAGGCAAAAGATGCGTAGAGTTGAGGGCACTCTACTCAGGTGAAGAATTGATTTTTGCTGTTAGCAAACTACTGGAAAGTTCTGAAGATTCAGAAGAGTTAAAAAATGTGGGATCCGGTGATAGAAGTTCTGACATGACTCCATTCTCGAGTGAAAGTGCGTTATCCTTACTCACATCCCTTTTACTTCGCAATATATTATGTTGAGAAAAGCCACTATGGGAGGTGGGACAAAAATCTTTCCATCTTATTTCCAGCTCAGCAGAGTAAAAAAGGAGTGTTATCCAGAAAAAAAGGAGTGGTAGATAAATGGGGAGCTATGGTTCCTTTTCAAAGTCTAATAAACCATACAGCTTCGAGAATTTTGTCCATCACCACCACGAATATCAGACCAATGGTTGATACAAACCTAGTTCTCATTTCTAAATGGGGGTGTGATGGTTCTTCGAGCCAAAATATCTACAAACAGCGAAAAGGACGGGGATTTTATATATGCCTACAGGAGTTCCAATCCGGTTATTTGACTCAGACGAGTCGTCGACTGTTTGGGAAAACACGAGACCGTCATCAATACTCTTTTGCAGGCCTGCGAAGTTTACCTTTTGCAAAGAAACTTCAGACATAATTAAAGTTGAAAATGAACCAATGGAATCGGAAATTGCATCTTTCATTCCTACACAAATTAGTGCACGAACACCATTTGACGATGGTTGATGCCAATTAAAACTATAAATGTGTTGATCAGCACAACTTCATCTATGCGTTGTTACGGTTGCGGTGTCACACCAGCAATGGTGAATGATTTAAAAGGGATTGACGCGAGACCTGCGAGGAGAGCATTACAGGTACGGTATTACTACTCCCATTCACGCCAAAATACGATTTTTTGGTGTCTCTTACATCTTTCCTATAAGTTAGATTTTGAACATTGGTCTGCTAACACCGAGTCACACAAGGAGAAACAGCGAGAAAAGAAAGAAAAGATATACAGCAAGAGTTTAGGAAGTTGGCAGAGTGAAGCAAGGTGCAGGTACTTATAATGATGGAAACATGGCGATCCAGAAGTCACCGCGAAAATCACTGGAGTTCATGTCGAGGTTATCAGAAGATTCGCAGTTATTTTACAAGCGATTTCTTCCGATAAGCAGATTTGCCCCAAAAATTTGGAGCTTATGCCCGAGAAACGGCAAACATTTATGTAAAGTACTACAGCTAGTACTTCATGCTTCTCACAATACATGGGGAAAGATTTATTGAAAATTTATGCTTCCGATTGGTAATTTCTCAGAAGAGGCACAGGAAGGAAGCTCTCAACAAAGTCTTCCGACCATGCCGAGAGGTTCGTGCAAGAAAAATGTCGAGGCTTTCAACAAATCTTTTAGTCAACTCCGATCTGAAGATTTCGATGATAAGACCACGTTGTTCTCAGAATGCATTACGAAAACCATTATGTCCAGAAACGCAAAATTTGCTTCTCTTTGCTGACCCTGAAGACGAAGATGAGTCTTCTCTTGCATTTTCCGAAATGAATAAAGAACAAGATTCCTTACTGGACTGCATTGATCCAGAATTCATTGAAGACTCCACGGATATGATGGATATTTATTAACTGTTAGTCTTTTGAACTTTTCGGGGGTTTGAGTAATTTGTCGTTTATCATTTTTAGTTCTTTAAACACGATTTGCGGAAGATATGTGTGGAAATCCTTTCTTTTTTTTTGAGATTTAAACATGACAGGAATGCCTCTAACCCTTCTATAGAACACCCTCATTACACGATGGTGGACGATTACATAAATTACATAGAGTCTGGGATAATAAAAAATTACAGAGAATGAAAATGCTTCAACGACCATATAATCATATTTTAGAATGTTAATGAATTTAAATTTGATGGAAAACTTTTTTAAAAGAAAATTAGAGGATCACCATGAGCTGAGGTTTTTCTACAGTAACCTAATCTTCCAAGTGAATAGGCTCACTTGTAAAATAATCATGACAATTATTATACTCACGCACAAAAATGTTAAATTCGTCAATCTTGTATCTTTATGACTGTTCAATATCAACACAGAAAAAATAATCTAAATTACATATTAAAAAAAAAACATTATCACTGTCTGTGGGGGAAGAAGGGAGATGGGGTCGCATGTATTTTCGCGCTGAAACATTATCAAGATAAAAATAGTTAAAATGAGGAGGCTTAATGTTAAAATATCCTCCCATGGGAATGTTTTTAATTGAAGCCATGTTTTGAACTATTTTGACTAAAGTTATGGTGAAATTAATTTGTTGAAAATATTTCCTGTTTTCCCCCATGCAATTTTGTAACCTAAAAATCAGCCTATGACCTTATTTATGGTTCAATTTAGCAATAACTGTTGGTTTAGGCTAATCGATATAAAATTTAATTTTCTTTAACTTTTTGTGGAACCAAAATTGCATGATTTAAAGATACAGACAAATCGTACGACCTTCTCGATAGGAAAATCGAACTCAGCGCACCCAAAAATCCCCTCTTAAAATATTCGAAATTAAAAAATCTGAAAAAAAATATGCTCAATTTTGAGACAAAAATGATATTTTATCGAATATAGGGTGTTAAAACCACACAATTTCCAAAAAAATCCCCTATTTTCGAAATATTTCGGTACACAAAACTCGTGCGATTTTTTAGACCAAAAATTCGAACTTCACGCCCCCAAATACCCCTCAGGGTACTTACATAATTTTTTTTTCTCAAAAACTATTTTCGAAATTTTTTTTTCAGCTTTCATTACAAACGATTAGAGGGATCCACGTACATGTTACCAATGTACAAATAAATTTTTTTAAATCACTTACAGGGTGTTAAAAGCACAATTTTTCCCAAAAAATTCCCTATTTTCGAAATATTTCGGTACAGCAAATTCCTACAGTTTTTTAAACCAAAAATTCGAACTCCGCGCCCTCGAATACCCCTCTTTAGAGTACCCACATAAAAATTAATTTTTTTCGAAAATTATTTCTGAAAATGTTTTTTTCGCTTTCATTGCTGAAACGATTAGAGGGATCCACGTACATGTTACTCACGTACAAATAAAAAAAATTGATTCACCTACAAGGTGTTAAAAGCACAATTTTTCCCCAAAAATTCCCTATTTTCAAAATATGTCGATACAGCAAACTCGTGCGATTTTTTAGACAAAAATTTAGAACTTCACGCCCCTAAATACCCCCTCCAGAGTACCAACAATTTTTTTTTCGAAAATTATTTTTGAAATTTTTTTTTCGCTTAGAGGGATCCACGTACATGTCACCCACCTACAAATATTTTTTAAATCACATACAGGGTGTTAAAAACACAAATTTTCCCAAAAAATTCTTTTTTTTTTCGAAAATAATTTTTGAAAAATCATTACAGAAACGGTTAGAGGGATCCACGAAACATTTTTATTTTAAGTGTCCCAAAAAAATTTAAAATATGGTTATGTAGGTACTGAAAAATACTTTTTTTCTGGGTATAAAAAATATTGGAAAAATGATCATTATACAGGGAAAAACAAAAAGTTAATTTTTTTTTCAATGGAACACCCTATATATCAATTTATTTTTCGATTCCTCGTAAAATTCTAAGCATATTTTATGTATGATGTTATACCTCTAGAGTTAGTAGTTTCACAGCTATAAACAGTTGAAAATCGGTACTTTGGCTCCTTTTCACTTTGGTAGCAAGAATATCATTGGAGAAGGAATAAAATGAATTTCACATTCCTATCTTAACTTTCCGAGAGCTATCTGATGGTGCAATTTTTTAAGTCACATACAGGGTGTTAAAAACACAAATTTTCCCAAAAAATTCCTATTTGCGAAATATTTCGATACAGCAAACTCGTGCGATTTTTTAGACCAAAAATTCGAACTCCGCGCCCCCAAATATCCCTCTCCAGAGTACCAACATCAAAAAAAAATTTTTTTTCGAAAAATATTTTTGAAAATGTTTCCGCCACTTTCATTACAGAACCGGTTAGAGGGATCCACGTACATGTTACCCAGGTATAAATAATTAATCACTTACAGGGTGTTAAAAGCACAATTTTCCCCCAAAAAAAAAACCTATTATTGAAATATTTCGGTACAGGAAACTCTGTGGAACACGATAAATGAAAAAATACGCCAAAAACACCATAGGGACATGGGGTATTATCGGTATCAGCGCAAAATTTCCTATAAAATAGACCATAAAATCCGAATTTCGCGAAAAAAAAAACCTATTCCGTCCCACTGTGCGCCGGCGCGTGGAGAGGGGAAGTTATGTGCATGGACGATTCTTTGTATCTTTTTTTAAGGACATTTGCACGTCTATCTAACTACGGCGAACAACGCATTCGTTCGTCATCGTCGGATATTCGAGTTGGCCAATAGAGTGTGAAAATACGACATACCTCCATAGAAATGTCTCAGTTTATTCAGTGGATAAGGCTTTTTTGACATAAATTATCTTATTACTCTGTAAAATAATTATCTGAAACCAACACTAGGTATTGTACTTTAATACACTCCACGGACATGTGTACGCGCATTGCTATAAGCGTGACCAGGTGGCTGGGTGTAATTAATCAGTGTATTATGTTAATAACGTATGCGTAAACACAAAGAACTAACTCAGTCTTGTTTTGGTTTCTTTATTGTTTAATTTAAAAATATTCAAACATGCACAATCATCCTTAAATTGATTACGGAAATCACAACACCTGAGGAAAATAAACATCACACTCACGCTAACTTGCCTGCTGTACACTGATTGGTTCCGCGTCCGAATCTCCTATTTTTTGATTCACTATAAAAAATTATTCATTTCCTTCTATATGCATGGATTTAAAATCAATATATTATTCGAACGTAATTAAAACTGAAGGAACACCCTCATTTAGATGTCAACCAGTTAGAAATCCAGTCTAGGGCTCAATTAAGACACGTATCGTGGTAGTTCTAACTTTTCCGGATTGATCATATCATGTCCAAAGGCTTAAGGGTTGATAAACGTGTTTCACAGCGTCCAGTGTTGGGACAAATCTTATTCCTTATACAGGGTGTGCCTTAATGACATGCTAATATTTAAAGGGGTGATTCACGGGCCTATTTTACGAAAAAAACTTCATATGAACGTATGTCTTAAACGTCCTGACTTTTGAGATACAGAGTTGTAAAATTTTCAGAAAAAAAATCTATTTTGTATAATAACTGTCATACTGTAGTTAGAGTAGATATCTTTATGATGTCTTCTATGTATCAATATGCAGTTTCTGATGTACAAATAATTTTACTGCCAGTGGCGTTCATAGGGGTTCTGCATTGAATATTTTTAGAGAAAAAAATGGTACTCCACTGTTTTCTATTAAAATAAAACACATTTTTTAAATTCTCCTTTTTTTAAGCGAAAACCATGCGTCGAACGAAAGAGAATTTGCACAGAAAATGAATGATAATTTCAAAAATAATTTTTACTTCAAGAAAAAGCAGTTGCTTGCAATTTTTTTCTCAAAAAATATTCAATGCAAAACCCATACGGACGCCACTGGTAGAAATAATCAATTTGTTTATACACCAGAAAATGCATCTTGATGCATAGAACATGTGTACCAAATTTTATAAAGAAATCTGCAATGGTATCACAGTTATTATATAAAATGGATTTTTCTCTGAAAATTTTACCATCCTGTATCTCAAAAGTTAAGATGCTTAAGACATAGGCTCATATGAAGTTTTTTTCTTGAAATGAGTCCAAGAATCACCCCCTTAAATACTAGAGGACTTTGTTTTATTGCAGCCTAACAACAACACCCTAAATTGCGAGTTACAATCGAAAATAATATCGATCCGAGTTATTCCATAGCCACATTAATCGAATTCAAGACTGAATTTCTTCGATGAAGAAACCCAACTTCTATCACTATTGCTTAAACAGATGGCTGTAGCTTATCTGCTAGAGCTTCAACTGGATTTCTGACGCTTGCTGAACCACGGGCAAACATTTTTCCTCAGTGTTAATGTCGCTAATCACAATATCGATTTTAAAAAATATATTACGCCTTTACTTAAGTATTAAAGGGAATGAATAATTTTCTATGCAAAATTATACTAAAATTAGTCAAAACAAACACTTAGGTTTGGGATTCTAACTTTAGGGTGTAATACGGGTATCACTTTTGTATATTTGATCTGGCTGCCTTCGATTGCCAAATACCTTTTAGACTATCCTATCTGAATCAATTAAAAGAACAATAATCGTAAATAAAAAATTACGAGAAACCACAGAATTTTCTTTAATATTTTGACACATATTACATAGTTAACCCAAACATATACAGCGAGTCACGGAAGTAAGGCAATATTTAAATTAGGGTCAATATGAAAACGCTAAATTCAAACAGCATTTTAAAGTAACAACTGAAAAGTGTTTGTGTTCATGTAGGCATCAAATTTAGGAAAATAAATTTAGTTACCAATAGCATTTTAGGTTTCTTAGCGTCAACAATAATTTATCTAAGAAAACAAGATGTTCCTGAAAAATTCATTATCACCATCTTCATTGCTGACTTATATAATATGCATTAAAGGATTATTTTTATTCAAACTTTCATCGTGCTTTCTTTCGTTCTATTTGTTTGAGTGTAACTTGCAGTAAGATGTCAAAATGTACACGGCGTTTCCAAACTATAGGTCATAAAATATCAGAAGACTCTGGAGGTCAAAAAATGACGTTTTGAACCAGAGGATAACTCAAAGAGCTTACAACAAGAAATAATGAATATTGAATTATATCTCTTTGCATTAGATGAGTCCTGTTTATTCATTCAAATTACCATATTTTAATATCACAAGCTTATCGAGTCAAGAATGCCATGTATCCTGAAAACGCCTTGTATACAAGAAAACCCTGGAAAATTAGAGAATAAAAAATACTGTCCATAATTCTCTATACGTTTAGTAAAACCCCAAAACCATAATTAAAATCCCCGATTAACGCAGCTTAAACTATACAAAAAACTGTATATCTATGGGGACTTCGGCTTCCTCATCAGATCAAATCAAGAGAACAGACGACAAAATCGAAATCGCCACGTAATTTAAAAAAAAAATGTGAAAAAGGCACTTAAAAGTCAACTTGGTCCATATATGGAAAGTTCAGACACTGAAAATATAGGCACCCGTTTACACACTAACCCGCTGTCCTCGTCTAAGGGAGGCAGTCTCTAGAGGGGGGAGGGGAGCTTTATAAAGGACCCCACAATATTAAGCCAAAGAACACAGCCCACATTAGTACCATCCAATGCACAGTATAAATCGCATTCTCACCGTCAGTGATCTTTCTGGCGATGAACTTCAAACTTTCGTCAAGTAATATTACTGGAATTGAGAATTTCATCACTGTCAACCATTCCTCGACGGTCAACGGGCATACTTGGAACACAACCTAAAAAATAAATAAATAGCTCCATAATACCCCAAGTATGGTTTCCGCATTGTCTGAAGATATCTTATCATTAGCTTTCATAGTTTAGCATAAATTCTAAACAAATTCAAGTGGAAATTACATATTTTTGGCTCCGATCCAATGTTTTCCATTTGATACCCATACACCCTGTAGAGACATGATTAAACTTTAAATTTATATACTTACAGAAAGTACATCCACATAAAGGATGACAAAGTGAAGAGTGAATGAGAGGGCCATTGAGCCAATCAACCACAAGTTGCACCATGGGGGCATAGCAATCAAAGACTGATTTTCTGATAAGCTGTAAGGCAAAACACAAAAATAATAAAATATTGCATGGAGCTTGCCAATTAAATTATAATGTTTGTAGACAAAGCTCACAGTAATAGCTAGTTATGTTACTCGTACATATTATAAGTCTTTATTAGAAGAATCCAAGAAAGGCTTATTATGTAGGTACACATGCAAATACAAGGACGATTAAATACAAGGTGTCCGGAAATACAGTTCGAATAATTTCTGGAGTAATTCTGAATAAGAAAACATAAAATTTTCTTTATATGAACCTGGGTCTGGAAATGCAGAGTTTTCAAGTGTCACACTTCGGCTCATTTAGCCTTGCACAACTGACTTTTTTAAAATTTTATATTTTTTTCGTATTAAGCAACTGAAGATTAAATCATTTTTGCTTCTTGAATTGTTTTCGTATCTTGCTTCGTTTTCAAGAAAAAAAAATCAAAACCAGTTTATTACATTCCCAAACTTTTTTTTAAAAATCGATTTTTATTAATATCTTAAATATCGATCTGATCGATTCTGTTGAAATTTAGTAGTCTTGTTTTAACGGAATATAAGTTTATTCCGCTCCACTAAATTATCAATGATTTTCGATGTTTGGTATATTAATCGCCAGTGACATCCATCCGTGAATGGGTATATTTCGCACAACTAATTATTTAAGACGAACAGGTACGCTGGTTTATACCCACAATTTGCGGATTCGTGTCTCTGTAGATTTCTATATTGAGTAAGTGACATCTATTCGGAAAAGGACATATCTCACAGGTAGTGGGTAATTGGAAAGCGTAGTTCGCTATTTAATACCTACCATTTAAGCATTTAATTTAATACGGATTAGTTTATGTTGAGTATTTCCTTAGTTTGTCGCAGCGTGTCCTATAGCGGTAGTCACATGATTTAAATTATCCATTGAGAACATCGATAATCAGAATTTGTTGAACGTCTTAATTTTGAAAGGAAGGTCGTTTATCTTTGTGGCAACGTTTGACTAGGTAAGTCAATTTTCTGATCTTGAAATATTTTATTCAACTTCCATATTAATTTTTTTTCTACTACCGTGCGTAAAATACTCACTTTACGCACTCTCTAAGATTCGTAAAATAGGCCTTTTTAATGTGCAGTGCGTAAAGTAAGGTATTTTACGCACTAGTGCGTAAAGTAAAGCTGACATATTTTTTGACGTTTACTGACATATTTTTTGACGTTTGGGGCAGTGCGTAAAATAATATATTTTACGCACTAGTGCGTAAAATAATTTATTTTACGCACTAGTGCGTAAAGTAATATAACATTATTTTTATTTTTTCATATATTTTTCGATAGTAGAAAAAATTTTGTATGCTACTCATGTGTAAAGTACCCTTTTTTTATTCATGGGATTGTCGCATGAGCCGTAGATTCACTTGATACACTTGTTGCATAAATAACTATTAATACATAATTAATAATTGTTTCTGATTCGCTTAATCATATTTTGCTAAAGCAAGAATTTAGCATTGTTATATTACACTTTCGAGTAACTTACAACTTCAATAATCTTAATTTTTTGTAGTTACCATTGGGTTAAAATACCGATTTGTCGATGGATAATTGCGTACCTTATTAGTCAAATTCATCTAATTTGATAATGGTTTAATCCGAATTTACAGAGAACGAAATTATTTCATCGTTTAGCGGTCACGCATATTATTTTACATATTTTCATTTCAATTGAACAGTATTATTTGGGAGATTCTCGGAGTGGATTTTATATATTTCTGTAAAGGTAGTAAATTGAATTTTTAGTAGAATTTCTCTGAATTTTCCCTCATAGTATTGTTGGTTATAATATTTTTTTCTTTTCAGGCTTACCTCATTAAACATTTCAGTTTTTTTGTAACATCAAGTATATGATTATTAGCACTTGCCCTGTCACGTTTTAACACTGATGTACCGACATTGATTTGCATTTATGTGTAAATTTACCTGGTTTTTTCTTTATCTTTTATCTGAATTCATATCTCAATGCGAGATCGCATTGAGATTGCGTCAGACCTGTAGAGGGAGGCGAAACTGAGACAACATTTAAGTCCTAGATCACCTCAAGTCAGTTGAACTTGGGAATAGGCAGAAGCAGGATCCAGTCCCAATACGGTTGCATGGTTATAGGATAAGTATTAGCCAAACAGAAGAGGAATAAGTTGTAAAGACCATTGTAATCGTCTCACCTATTTATTCATTTTTTTAAAATCTTTTACATTAATTTTAATTTTCATTCTAATCACAGATTTTTAAAATAAAAGTCAAAATAAGATTTGTTGTTTTAACATAAATTGTCTTAAACAAAGCAACAAATTGAAGCATGCACTCGCGCATGCATTCATTGCAATAAAGAAACCGATATAGCCAATAAGCTTACAGGATACCAAAAGAAGAGAAAAAAAGCGAAAAGATAGAATATAATTACAAAATACATTAAAGCCCTCAAATCAAATGTTTAAACAATAAAAATAAAAACAGTAGAGAAAAATGTCAACAACACTAATTTAAAATTCAAAATTTCTCTCTACATAGTCATTAAAACTTCTTAGGAAAAATGTAAAATAAAACACAACATAATACATTAGAAAAATATCTAGAAAAAACACAACCAAGTCAAGGTTAAAATGAATCATTATAGTGTAATAAGGCCGGCAGATTAAAAGCTCTTGTATATTTTTTTACCTTCAAAAGTAATTGATTTTTTTGTTAATGTTTGGATAGGTAAATGTAAGAGCAAGTCACTTTGTAGTCGCGTTAGATATCTGGGATTCTCCATAATTAAATTATGCTGATTTTTATACAATAGGCATGTGACCTCTAGTATATAGAGACAAGTTATAGTAAGAATCACCTGCTGTATGAAAAGATACCGGCAAGATTCGCGAGATTTTGCCCTACAGATGTATCGTAGAGCACGCTGCTGTACAACAACGATCAACTGGATGAGATAGTTGCTCGCATTATCCCAGAAACAGATCCCATATCGAACACGAGACTCTAGGAGTGATAGACAGTTGTTCCCATCTCAGCTCCAAGTTCATCACACACCATCCTAATAGCATAACATCCCGACGCCACTTTTCTCGCAAGGTTGGTAATATGAGACGCACACCTGAGCTGACAGTCAATAGTAATTCCAAGAAACTTAGTGCTCATCTGTTGTTCAATTGGCCTTCACGACAGTAACATCCCCCATCATCCCCTTAACGCACAACTTTGGATTTTTTAAACCATTGTTTGACTTTCTCTCTTGTTTTTAGGGTTTTATTTAAGATCACTACGAGATTTCACTAAACTTTTTAAGTGACTATTTTGACACTTGACTTTCTCAACACTCTGACAAACTTCTTGTCAGGACTTTACTATGGAGGTTGTGAAACCCCTGGTCCTAGCAGTCGTCAAATCGCTAACCGGTACCAGGTTTGGAAGGAAAGGACTAGAACCTAAAGCAGTCGTATGGCTAACTTTAGGAGCGGATAGAACCCAGAAGGCAGTCGTCAAATGGCTAACCTTGGGAGCTGGAGGTGAGACCAAAGTCTGCCGAACTGAGGGTTCGGTAGCGTATTTATATAAAACCAAGTGATGATCATTGCATGCATAAGGTTCAAAGTCGCTCCCGTTGATTGCTCGCATTGTTTATTGTTTGTCTTGAATGTTTATATAACAATCTCCAAGTTCAAGTTCAAACTTGCGACAGGGTGATATTTGTTTAGTAGCTTATGCATTTTAGTAGATTACAGTATCATAGGCAAACAGAGTGAACTTTCCCCGTATATCAAGATTTGACAAATTATTGATATAGAGGAGGGAAAGTATTGAACCCAGGACATAACCCTGAGGCACCCCCCATGACAAGCACCCACACTCGGAATGATTGGAGCCCATAAAAAAACATGCTGGCGACGGGCTTTTCGATAAGAGGAGAACCATGATGGTGCCACACCTCTGATACCATAGTGCTGAAGCTTCTGAAGCAGAATCTTGGGACTAACACAGTCAAAAGCTTTAGTTAAGCCACAGAAAACCGCAGCGGAAGCTCAAACCCCATTTAGTTGGTAATAAAGCTCATAGAGGAAGCTGTAGATAGCATCATTCGTGTTTAAGTTCTCCTGGAACCCAAACTGAGCGTTGTTAAGAATACTATTCAATTTTAAGTAGGACATTATACGATACTTAACCAACTATTCGATCAATTTTGAGAGGGTGGCAAGGAAATTGGCCTAAAATTTGAGGGATCATGAAGATCTCCATCTTTATAGACTGGGATAACCTTTGCGGATTTCAGACATGGAGGGAATGTACCCTTGGTTCATGAGGAGTATGTTGCCTCAACCAGTACCTCCAGACCCTCATCAGGCCAATTCATGAAGATCTTGACTGACAGTCCACCATCTCCTGAGGAATTTTTATCTCTGATTGAGCCTAGTGTTTTTTTCAATTCATCTAGTTGGTGGGGATAAGAAAAATGAGTTTACAACTGTAATTTGCGGTAGCAGGATAATTGGATTAATTGATGGATTGAGGTCCTGTTGGAGGTTCTGGGCATTGTTACAAAAAAAGGATTAAGCTAATCAGGGGTGATCTCAGGGTCTTTGGTGTGACCCTTATCGTGATATGTCTTTTTGTTCTACTGACAAGTAACATTGATGATGGCTTCGGCCGAAAGCACTCTGTTACGCTAGTTTAGATGTCTTTTTGGATTAAATTTTATGCATGGAATACAAAAAGTGTTTTATTTATTAATAATACATAGTCCAGAATATAGATTAGTTCATCCGACTGGAGCCAATGTTCAGTAAGTACGACAAGTTCATGTAAAACTAATGAAATTTCAGAAGTTTTATTTCGGATGGATTGAATGTTTAGTAGTAACATAGAGAATTTTCCACAATTATGGACTATTAGTGAATTGTTCTTAGGTGTTCTCACTGAAGATTGGCTACAGGATGCCCATGTACGGTTGTTGAACATAATACATGAGCGTAACTATTTGCTGCTAATCTACGCTGATTCGTTGTTGAGCATGTTGAAAATTTCAATTATTCAATTTATAATAATCAATGAGATACCGTGACATGCATTCCTCGTCAATAGGGTTGATGGTTCTGTGCACAAGTGCAACCTCACTCGAAATCCCAACACACTCAGCTATTTCTTTATGCAGCGCTGCGATGAACTGATTGAGTATTAGTCGGTTTTGAACCAGAAAGATGATGTCAGTGTTCCCCATCTCATTTAAGCGGCGTATAATTAGATCTTTGTTCAGCTCAACTGAGTTTTGCGAACCAAGAAAAATGAAGACAGTCACTCATATTTATATCATATCAGTCAGTCATATTTTTATTGTCAATAATATTCGGTATGATGCCCCCTGGGACGCCACTGTACTTTATATTGTCACAAATAGTTTGGGTGGTTGTCGCATTTTTTCAAAGAATGACGTCTCAGAGAAGAGCCGCGTCACGATTAGTACAATGACGGGGTCTTAACGCTTCCCTTAATCTGCCATTGTATGTTCTATTCGTGAGGACACGCCTTGCTTAGCGTGCCTGGGGGTAACTGAGGTAGACTGGAGCCGAGTTACGTTGGGTAAGAAGAGATGATAAAGTAAGCAAGTTTAGTTTATAACAATAACAATGTATTAACGATAAAACTTTAGCAACGACTATTGGTTAGAAAAATTAAATTCTATTATACCCGATTACTAAGGTGCGCATGTTTTCTCGAGAATGTTCCACTAAACTTTTTAACTGACTATTTAGACACTTGTCTCTCTCAGAACCCTGACAAACTTCTTGATTTGACTTTACTATGGTGGTTGTGTAACCCCTAGTCCTAGCAGTCGTCAAGTGACTAACCGGTATCAGGTTTGGTAAGGAATAAAGGAGTAGTTTATGCAATTTAGTAGATTACAATATTTTTAATCTATTTAAGGCTAAATGAGCCCCTTATCACTACAGATAACACAGCAAATTTGAACAAAATAAAAGGATATTTAAGATATTAGTAAAAAACCGATTTAAAAAAAAAAGTTTGACACCCTGTATCTTGGAAACTATGCATTTCTGAATCCAGGTCCATATGAAAAATGTTGCATGTTTTCTCATGTAGAATCACTCCTGAAATTATTCGAACGGTATTTCCGAACACCCTGTATATGGGATTACTATTTTATATTGACTCACCTGTTCATTGCGTTCAACATTTCGATGGTTACCAACACAGACAAGGCCATGGTCATCGGATGAGGGTCGTTGAATACCTTGCAATCAATTCCTTTGAATTCGGGACCACCGCCAATGCATTGCAAGTGGTGGGTCTAAGCAACAAAACAAATCGATACTGTTGAATCGTATAAAATATAAACAAGCAAAAATGCATTTCTTAATATACATAAACATAATCTACAATGTCTATGCGAACTTATGGCCAGAAGCGATTATGGCCAGAAATTTAAAAAAATATTAATGAAAGAATGTGTGATTTGCCTATACTTAATTATAGTTTTCAATATTTTACTTTGCATTAGATTAGTTTGGCATTAGATACAGATTATTTTTAAATAAAATTCCGATTTTGAATGGACCAAATGGCTAAGTTTCACTTGGATTATTTTTCCAAAAGAATAGACCATTTGCTTGAAATTTTCTTACCAACTGATAGTAGCTCATTTGAGGTCCTTCAGGCGAGCTCATGAACCACCAAGCGGCAGCGCCAACAGTAGCGGCACCTACATATCCACCAATAGCCAAGTACCTAAAAGAGTTAATTTTACAATATTATATTTAGGGATAGGGCAGTAAATGAAATGTTAAATATTTTGTATGATATTATTTTTATTACTATTGATAGTTTTGTACTCAGCCAGAAAATTTCCCATATGGTTCTCTACCAATCTTAAAAATTGCCCACAAAAAATTCAAAACAACTCGTTCTAATGACGATTACCGGAAGTTTGAAGGGTTGAGGCGTATATGCATGCAACTGAGACATGGATCTTATAATAATTATATATATTACACTGAAATGTTGGTTCTTTGTTAACAATAAGCGGGAAAATACCGGCTTTTCTTCTGAACTCAACCATCTAGACCAGTCAAGTGGATCTGGCAGGGATATTTCCAACATGTTTACTGATTACTTCTCCACAGTCTATTCATACAGCCACCTTAATGCACCCCACCACGTGATATCTTCCTCCATTATCCAGATCCCCGAAATATCTTCACTAAGCTTTCATCTCTTGACATTAATAAGGGTCCTGGGCCGGATGGAGTGCCTACAATATTTCTTAAGAACTGCTGCTTTAATCTCTCCAGACCTCTTTACCATATCTTCAATCTCTCATCCAAACTGGAATATTATATATTGGAAGAAAAGCTTTCTGAAGCCAATTTTTAAGTCGGGTGACAGGTCTGCAGTAACAAATTATCGTCCTATAAGCGTCTTCAGTGGTTTGGTTTGTGACTTTTTGTCTCCTCTACTTGAGCCTCCTCTAATCGATCAACAATTCGGTGTTTTAGACCTCGTAAGTCAACTGAGTTAAATCTGCTGTATTTTCTGTCGGGTGCCTTGGAGGGAGGCCGGTAGATTAACATAATTTACACTGACTTTTCCAAGGCGTTCGACGAAGTATCACATAGTGTCATGGTTCATAAGCTCGGAGGGTTTGGGATTGGTGAACCTCTAATCTCTTGGTTTGAGAGCTATTTGACGAGGCGCAGACAGATTGTCAGGATCGGCAACTTCCTCTCGAGAGCCTTCAATGTCCCCTCCGGGGTACCCTAGGGGTCTCACCTTGGTCCACTCCTCTTTAATTTTTTCATTAACGATATACATGAATGTTTCACTTGCAGTCACTACTTGCTTTTTGCCGATGATCTCAAGTTGAGTTGTCTAATCAGGACGCCTGAGGATTGTGATAAACTCCAGTATGACTTGATTAACTTGCAAGACTGGTGTTTGAGGAATGGCATGAATCTCAACCCGGGCAAATGCAAGGTCATGACCTTTTCCCGCTCCAGGACCCCAATAAATTTTTAGTGCGAGATCAACCAATGCTATCTCGAGAATACATCCTTTGTCAAGGGCCTGGATATCACTTTGGATTCAACCCTCCAGTTTTCCCAACACCTTTATAATATTGTCAGTAAGGCCTTTCAAATGCTGGGTTTTCTTCAAAGAACCACTGAATAATTCACTAATCTTGGGGCATTGAATACCCTCTATAGTCCACTTTGCGTTATTCTTAATTTTTATTGTGGCCTTTGACATTTTTTTTTAATTCAAACTGTTCATTATCTTTGTCTTACCGGTAACTTGACCGGGGAGTACTTACGCTTAAGTTGACGTACCTTAAAGTCTATAATTGATTGGTTGCTAAAATAAGGCCAGGTCGAACTAGTTATTTTTCATTTTTTTTTTGCGGCGGTTACCAACGTATAACTGATACCCAGATAAACATAGTTAGTAATACGGTGCTGTAACGAATCATGATTTGACACCCGTTAATTAGCCATATATTAAGTGATTATTCCAGTTATTTGAATTCATCTATAACGAGTAGATATATTGCTGGCATTCGTCATATTTTACTGACGTAGTTTCTTATTAAGGCTTAACGCGTTCATCATAAATTGCAATTGAATATTTCGACGTTTGTTTAGATTAAGCCTGTGATTTATTTAGTCAAGTACTCAAGTAAGCCTACTATTTCTCGTTGAAATACAGTGTTACCATAAATTAATCTGCTAGAATTACTGGTCATTTTCTCATCTCTTTTCCTTCTTTTTATGATCAGCTATGATATATTTCATTTAATTAGCTTTTGATTATTATTCCAAAGGAGAAGGTCGCTAAACGCGATAGGTATCTGATTATTTTTATTACTTGCGCTCAATAATTGAAAGGTTCTGGATTTACTTTCGATTAATATTTGAGTGTTTGTTTATCACTGACTTTAGTTTTCTTTTCGGTTAATATTTGGGTATTTGGTCATTACCGACTTTGATTTTTGATTAATTTTTAGGTAATTATTGTTCCGTTATTAATACTGATAAATGTCCGGCATTTAAACCTGACCTAATTTTCTAACTTATTTTTGTTGTTTTATTGATCGGTTTTCTTGATAGAAAAAAATAACAAATTTTTGTTATTTTTTTATTTTGTCGTGAAGCTTAAGCTAAAACGAGTTCCAACTTTGGGGTATTTCTCGCTTGCGCTGTCTAGAAGCTCGTGGCGCCTTATAAATAAAACCCACCCCTACTCTCTGACATTTGTACGCTCGGCGACAACTCGTTCTAGCCTACACATCGGCAATAATTCATTCATTCAATTTCTAATTTTAAATTCTCAAACTTAAAATTTTTCTTCCAATTTGAGATTATTCACTCTCAGTTCCTTCTAAGCTGGAGTGAAGGTTTAGCGCCCATTAGAAGGACAGAAAAAGCGTAAGAGAATACTACAAAAAAATTACATCAAAGCAGCAGAACTTTAAAATGAGTGTTTGAAATTGAATAATTATTATAACTTACCAAGTGGATGTTGCCAAAGAGTAAGTAGAACATCAAGCTCTTCGTCTAATCATATACAATATGTAGAAATTGAACCACGAAAACGTAACATAGGCAAACCTAAGATCGAAATAAAGATAAAATACCTGAAGAACAACCATCCAGAAATAAGAGATTCGTCAGCTTTACGGGGTGGTTTGTCCATGATGTCCAAATCGGGTGGATTAAAACCGAGAGCGGTGGCTGGCAAACCGTCAGTGACCAAGTTGACCCACAACAGCTGGACGGGGATCAAAGCTTCGGGAAGACCCAGGGCGGCAGTCAAGAAGATAGACACTACCTGTTGATGGAGGCGCAATATTTAATAGTTTCATAAAGTAACAGATTATAAATAACCCATTGTAATGTAAACCATTCTAGATTACGATCCACGTTAAGACACTTACCTCACCAATGTTGGACGAGATCAAATAACGGATGAACTGCTTCATGTTGTTGTAGATGGCGCGTCCTTCTTCAACGGCAGCGACGATACTGGAGAAATTGTCGTCAGCGAGTACCATCTCGGCAGCGGATTTGGCTACGGCCGTACCTGAACCCATGGCGATACCAATTTCAGCCTTCTTCAAGGCCGGGGCGTCATTCACACCATCACCAGTCTAAACAAAGATTTTTTAAGTAATATACTAGTATAAGTTCAAAATTGATGACATGCAGAAAGAAATAGTTGTCAAGTTGAGAACTTCTCGTCTCTAGTAATGATATAATAATTGTAAAGTGACAAAATTATTGCATATCTGAAGAATATTAAATAAAATTACTGTCAATGTACAAGACCTTCAAAGTAAGAAGTTCTTAAATTAATAAGCCATATAGACAACTTACCATAGCAGAGATTTCGTTCATGCTTTGCAAGAACTCCACGATCTTCGATTTGTGAGCAGGTTCTACACGGGAGAAGAGACGAGCCCGAGCACAGGCGGCCTTTTGTTCGGCCGGCGACAAGTCGTCGAATTCTCTGCCCGAGTAGGATTTGCCAGTCGTGTCTTCGTCTTCGGTGAACACACCGATACGTCTGCAAATAGCTTCGGCGGTGGCTTTGTTATCACCAGTGATAACAATTACACGGATACCGGCAGCGCGACATCTAACGATGGAGTCGAATACTTCTTTACGTGGGGGATCCAACATACCAACGACGCCGACAAAGGTTAGGTTAACTTCGTAGGTGTAGAACTTAGTTGAGTCTCCAAGATCCATTTCCTCGGGCTTCATTGGATTATCAGCAGTAGCGAGAGCCAAGCAACGGAGGGTATCACGTCCACAACCATAACCTCTGGTAACTTCAAGGATGCGGTTCTTGATGCTGCTGGTGAGTGGTACTTTTTGTTGACCGACACGCACGTGAGTACATCTTTCCAATACACCTTCGGGAGCTCCTTTGACGAACAATTTGGGTCCATTTCCAAGACGAGAAGGTTTGGTGGGTACACAATACGAGGACATAGATTTACGATCACGGGAGAATTCCAAGGTGAATTCCTTCTTCCATTTAGATTCGATGTCTTGTCGTACACAGATGGCGGTTTGGCGTCTGTCTCCGGATTTGGTGACATTGAAAGGATTCATTTTCTCAGCCAATACAATCAAAGCTGTTTCAGTAGCTTCACCAACTTTCTCAAAGCATTGTTTGAATTCGTTGAAATCAATGGCAGAGTCGTTGCACATGATGCAGATGGTGCCCAATTCGTGCAATCCCTCATATTCGGAACCTTTGACTTTCTGTCCTTTAAGGAAAACTTCTCCGATAGGTTCATAGGTGGATCCAGTGATTTCAAACTCGTTAAGGACGCTGTCATTACCTTCAATTTTATCGAAGATGAACATACGTGAAACAGACATTTGGTTGGTGGTTAGAGTACCAGTTTTGTCGGAGCAGATGACGGAAGTACAACCGAGGGTTTCTACGGAGGGAAGAGATCTCACGATGGCGTTCTTCTTGGCCATACGACGAGTACCCAAAGCCAGGCAAGTGGTGATGACAGCAGGCAAACCTTCAGGAATGGCGGCTACGGCCAGGGCAACGGCGATTTTGAAATAGTAGACGGCACCCTTGATCCAGGAACCACCATGAGCAGGGTCGTTGAAGTGACCGATGTTAATAGCCCATACCGCAACGCAGATAACAGAGATAACCTTAGACAATTGCTCGCCGAATTCGTCGAGTTTCTGTTGAAGGGGAGTTTTGATTTCTTCAGTTTCTGACATTTCGGTTCTAATTTTACCAATAGCGGTGGCGAGACCGGTTCCGATGACAAGACCACGTGCCTTACCAGCCGCGACGTTGGTACCGGAGAAGAGGATGTTTTTCTTGTCCTGGTTGACGGCACGTGGATCGGGAATGGGGTCGGTATGTTTTATCACAGAAACAGATTCACCAGTCAAGATGGACTGATCAATTCTCAAGGTGGTAGAGAAAATTTTAATGATACGAATATCGGCGGGGATCTTGTCACCGACTGATATTTCAACAATATCTCCAGGTATGATTTCTCTCGCCCTAATTTTTTGTACACCGGGCTTATCTGCTCTAATAACTTTACCCATTTCGGGTTCATATTCTTTAAGAGCTTCGATGGCAGATTCGGCATTTCGTTCCTGCAAACAAATGATGTAATAATCAGTAAAGGGTTTACTTATTATGGCATACCTAATGACGCCTAGTCAGTAGGGATAAATAAGATAGGTAATTGAGAATGCTTACCTGCCAAACACCTACTACAGCATTAGCGATAAGAATAAGGAGAATTACAAAAGGTTCTACGAATGCTGTGAACGCTCCATCGTGTTCTTCAAATAATGCTAATACCTGAAACAAAGACAGTTATTACATTCGTATTTTCTTTGGAGCAATACAGTGAGTTTCTTGATTTGGTAGGAGGCTGCCCCTTTGCATCATTATTTTTATAGACCTAAGACCATTTTTTTTTTAATGTTCTTGGTGCATCTTAAAGGGGAATATTTTACGGCAACTTGAGGGTGTAATGCTGTAAAGTGACACTTTTGGGAGGTAATGAAGATGCCACTATTTCTAGTATAATCTTGTAAATGTCCTGAAGCTGTGGCTATATTTGGTCGATTTAGTGACGTTTTGCTGCGTCATCAGATGGAATGAGTAATTTCTGAAGAAACATAAACCATAAGTTAATAATGGTCATAAGTCACAAATTATGTAGAAAATCTGTACTCTACACAGACCACGGAACACAGTCTTGGTTACAAGACCATCCATGCGCATATTGATGAGCAGAATGATTAGGGTTGCTGGCTTCGTAATGTCAGATTAAGAAGTGCTAAGTGCCCTAAATATGAATAAGATATAGACCAAATCTACTTGAAGAGAATTTAATTATTATAATTTTGAGGTAACCCGCCTATTCAAAATATTATTTCATTAGACGTTATACATTCACTTTTGAGACACCCTATATATGGATATAAAGAAAGAAACAGAAAAAAAAGTGATAAAGTGAAGTCGGGTTTTGCGAGGTTTTTCAAGGATATCCGAAAGCGTATCGCTCGAGAACGAGGATAGATAGTCTGAAGCCGGCGCAGTGAACAGTTTATTTTGTGAATGGGTTTTCTTATCGTGTATTACAGGTCGGTAAAATGAGATTTATAATATTGTTATTAACATCATTTGAACAAGTATTTCTTTTATTCTCATGTATAATTCATATTTGATGGCATAACCTGTGTATATTATGTTTAATGAAATCGTTTTATGCTGTGAATAACCCTGTTTTTAAATGAAAACAAAACTGTATTGTTTGCTGTCTTTTCGTGCTCGTATTTTAGTTTTATTATGACTGTGATTGCAAGTAAAAGCTTTTGTGAAATGATTAACATTTTCCTACCCTGCACACATAGAAAAGAGTTCTCAAATTGAGGGAATTGACGTTATTCCAAGAGCATATTGACTTTGATATGTGGCAAAAGAATATTACTTTGTGTGGAGAGAAGAATTTCTTCACCTTAGAAAATGGTTCTCAAGCTGAGGGAATTGACGTTATTCCAAGAGCATATTGTCTTTCATATGTGGCAAGAGAATATTATTTTGTGTGTGGAGGTAGAATATTCTAGTTATAAATAAAATGACGATTCTAGAGATATTGGCCCTAATTTCAGAGTAGCCTCCGTAACCCAGGACCCCAGTACCCTCCAGCGGCGTCTGGCTAACTAACACCTCTCTTCGGTAGTGTAGCAGTTTTCACATCCGCCTAACACACGCGGAAAACTCGGGTTCGATTCCCGACCGGAGAGCTATCTCTTTAGTTTAAAATGTGCTATTACAAGTGTGGAACTGCGAATTGTGGTACGGGAGATAGTAATTTAATTAATTATTATACTAATAAAGGTTGTACAGCATAATTCGGGAATTTAGATCGAGCGTTTCTCTGCCGTACTCTTTCCCCTCGGGAATCCCAGGCAGAGTCCGTTCTCTAATAATTTGGCACGTTTATTAAAGAAAACGAAAATTAGGCGTATTAGGAAGCTGTGGTTTAATTTACAGGACGCACCTTTCCCTCAAATTTCCCTAATCTTGTCTTCGTCGAGCGCATTGTGAGTAAGTAAAGTTGTGCAAGATATAATAATCACACAATCTAGGTATTAGTTATCTTTTTAATCTATTTCCAATTTATAAATACGAAAACATTACAATTTATCTATGTATAACAAACATAATAAAATTATAAATACCCCTCAGCACCTATGCAATTTATGACTTCTAAAAAACATTGTTATTTTCATTCAAAAACTATCCTAGCCAAATAAAGGTATCAGCCACTTTTTAAAGGTAGCACTAGAAAGCCAACCAAAAAGGTAAATATTTCGACATTTTGAGTTTGCAAACCTGAGCGTCCTTGATATTGGCTCATTCATACCATAATTGATATTATGAAAGGGCACACTAAACAACTCAAAAACCACTCTCGTCCTTCTTTCCTTAATGAAATAAGACTCAAAAAGTCAAGGCAATCAATTAACCCTCTTAAGAGTTTGTAAAGAAAACAAAGCCCACTTGAAGTCGCCTGCCCTGCATTGCCTGTACATTCAAGGAAGCCCTCAAACTCATTACGAGCCAAGCCCACTCTATAAGCAGCCACTCTCAGAAATCTATTTTGGGCCCTTTCAAGGGCTGCAATCTTAACAGCATACTGGGGTGATCAAACAACTGATGAATACTCCAGCATATGTCGAATAATTGTACAGTACAGTGTCCGTAACGTATTCACAGCCATATCAGTTGTGGACCTACATATAAAGCCCAGAAACCAGACAGCCTTTGCCACAATATTGCCATCAAATGACGTCTTGAAGTCAAACTCCATTCCCACTTCCTTGATTGGTGCACTATTAATTTTATAAGGAAATCTCACCGGTCCAGTGGGACATTGAAGTCCATTTTTTTCGAGCCACACCATTCATTAAAATAATCAGTGGTGCGTCCTCTAGACATGAGATCTGTTATCTGCAAATGATAAAAATGAGCTGTGGGCAATAGCCCTGCATACATAATCATTTATAGAATTAAATGGACTGGCTCACAGTTCCACTCTTGGGGTACACCAGAAGGAACATCAAAAACACGAGACATAACACCGCCATATTTAACTGCTTGAGTTCTCCTAACAAGAAAACGGGCAAGATGGCGCTGACTAGTGTGCATTGTTTGTGGTAAACTGCATCATAAATCGTGTGTTAATAGAGACTAGGGCAAATCAATTGGAGATAATCGACGAAACTCGTGTGGTATGCGATTCCCACGAGTAGGATGGCAGATCATCGATAGAGGATGTAAACAAAAGTGAAGTGGCTCGGCTAAAGGCTCTTGTAGAAGAACTTAGGATTAAAAACATTGTTTTGGAAGAAAATAATGCCCTTTTAAGGGAAAATCTAAACCTGTGCAAGGAAAAAGTAATATGAAATCGACGTCGTCCCTCATCCGAGGGAGAATGAAAACAAATCAATGGTAAGTGACCGCCATGTTTCTTCCAAATCGAGCGATCCTTGCGCAAGTCCCGCCTTGATAAATGACAGCCCAAAAGTGAACACTGATGCCACCTTGGAAACTAGTATGGATCAGTAGATCGATATCGCAAAGGCAGTTCCTACACAAAGAAGTGTTGCTACATATTCGTGTGGCTAAGACAACCCAAGGAGCACAGTCATCACGGCAACAACGCCAGCGTCGTCATCAAATGATAGTTTATCCGCAATTAATCTGCAAGTCGGCAATGGAAATAAACAAACAAGAAATGTTAACAAAGAAGTTGACCAGGAAGACTTGGGAGTTTCCTAATGGCAGGAGAACTAAGTCAAATGATGTTAAACTTAGACCCAGACCAATTGAAGGAAAGAAGGAGGCTGATAAGGTGCAAATCTTCAACATTTGACTTCCTTGTTTGTGAGACACTTGTTTCATGCAGTAACTTCTGACGAATTAAATGCAACTATGGAATATGAATGTGAGCTATTAACGACTAGAAAAGATCGTTTCTTCAACTCGTACAAAAGAGGCGTACCTGCTGGAAAAAGAGCAGATTCTTAACTCAGATTTCTGGCCAAAGACCGTAAATGCCTTTTTAAACTTGAGGCGACTAATATCCGAAAGGAGGCAAATCCCCTCTTCCTGACTGAGGCTCAATCACGTAATGAGGTAGATTTTAGTGTACTGCATATAAATAAAAGGTCCATAAGAAATAAAATAAATGAATTTGAAGCTTCTATAATTGATAGAAACTTACACGTAATTGGTTGACTCAAGACGAATTATTGTCCTTCAATCTACCAAATTATAAATTGGGGTATTTTTCTAGTTGTGCAAATGCCATTCAATACTGAATGAGGCTTAGCTGAAGTCCTTCTGAGAAAAACACTATCGGGTCCGCACTGACAGGGTAACAACATCTCCTGGTTCGTGAGTGACCTGAATAGGCAGTATCCACGCGAGGACTTCAAACTTGCTCTAAATAAATTTAAAGCGGAGTATAGGGTGATATACAAAACTTGTACTGGAACCAGACAGCCACCATAAAAATCAACGCTGGAGATGAAACAACAGAGGCAGTTAACATTCTGCGAGGCGTACGACAAGGGTGTATCATCCCCCCTCTGATATTCAATCTGTATTCAGAAGAGATATTTAGAGAAACTCTGGAAAACGATGAGAGTGGAATTCTTGTAAATGGTAAACGACTACATAATATCCGTTATGCAGATGATACCGTTATATTTGCATTGATATTGATAGAGGGTTTACAACAGCTAATGAACCAAGTGAATGAAGTAAGTGAACGACATAGGCTAAAAACTAACATCGACAAAACAAAATTTATGGTCATAAGTAAAGAAAAGAAAGAAAACCGCCAACTATTTATTAAAAATATACCAGTAGAACGGTATTTGTCTACCTGGGAACCTTAGTGAACGAACAGTGGGACCACTCACAAGAAATCAGATGTAGGATAGAAAAAGCAAGAGATGCCTTCTTCAAGAGTCACAACCTCCTGCGCTGCTATGTGTTCTCCATATTATACTATGGCATGGAATCCTGGACATTGACCGAAACAACACAAAAGAGACCCGAGGCCTTCGAGATGTGGTTCTACAGAAGGATTCTTAGAATATCATGAGTAGATAGAGTGACCAACGAAACAGTACTGGAAATAATGAGGAAGGAAAAAGAAGTGATGAACACGATTAAGAGAAGGAAACTGGAATATTTCGGGCATATAATGAGGAATGACTCCAAATACTATTAAAATCCGTCCTCCAAGGAAAAGTGTTTGGAAGGAGAGGGCCCGGAAGAAGTAGGATATCATGGCTCAAGAACTTAAGGACAAGGTATTCAAAAAAAACCACAGGACTGTTTTAAGCAGCAGTCAACAAGGTCATCATAGCCAGGATGGTCGCCAATATTCGAAACGAATAGGCACTTGAAGAAGATAGTGCTAGTGTTCAAACAAATGACCATCTTATTACAAATGCAACCAATCCTGCTAAATGTATGTGAAAGATAATCAATCAAAACAGACACATTTTGATCAAAATTGTACTATTTCTCCTGATACATTTAATAACATTTTCACAAATGTAGCCCATGATTTGACGTAGTTGCTTCTACCTGCTGATTTGACCCCATCTGTTTTAATGCCTACTGTTGCTCCCCCCTCGAATCCTGTCTTCTTCAGAGAGGTAACTGTCAATGAAGTATGACAGCCTAAAAAACAAGAGCAGTCAGGATATCTTTAGTCTCAGTGTAAAATTAGATTAGAGATTAGAAGAACCAGAATAACGAATATAACGGAGAGAATAGCCAGATCGAAGTGGCAATGGGCATGACACGTGGCCAGGATGGATAGCAATAGATGGACATCTAGAGTATTGAAATGGAGACCCTGGGAAAATAAACGAAAATTGGGTAGGCGAATGAAAAGATGGGCTGACGATATTAAAACCGCAGCGGGAAGAAACTGGACACAGAAAGCGTAGGGTAGAGATATCTGGAAGAGACTTGAAGAGACCTATCTCCAGCCGTGGAGAAACTACGGTTTATGAAGAAGAAGAAGAAGAAGAAGAAGAAGAAGTGTAAAATTGATAAAATCAATAAAAAATCAGATTATTGTTCCTCTAACTAAGCTTATAAATGCTTGCATAAACAGATCACAAACTGGCTCTAGTGCCTCCTATTTTTAAAAAGGGTAACAGGAATCTTCCTGAAAATTGTTGGTAGTTTCCTCGAAGATCTTTGAAAAATGTAAAGCTAGATCACTAATTACTTCATCTCTAATGATTATTTCACTGACTGTTAATTTGGTTTTCGAAAGGATATGAATATCACCCTGGCAATAGCTGACCTCACATAATATATTTTGGACTCATTCAATATTTATTTATTTATTTATTTATTTACTTAAATAACATATTTCCTCAATTAAAAAGTGATGACACAGCAATTGATGAAAGTAGTCAAAAAGAAACTTATTAACCATGGTTCTGCCAAGAAGTGAAGGACCTCGCAACAAGCTTTCTAACATACATGAGCACCCTAGCCCAGGAAAAACACACCGAATATATATAAAATAAATCAGGAACAGAATCAAAGCGATCAAAAGAGAACATTGGGCCAAATTTACAAGCGACATGAATCATGACCTGTATGGTGTCCAAAGAAATGTGTGGAAGATGCTTAAAAACAGGAAGAAACACGTAAATGAATACTTACATGCTAAAGGAGTCACTACGGAAGTGTGGAAGGAATACTACAGGAATCTATATGATGCCGAGGACACACAGATGGCAGAAGGATACCAGACAGCATCTTTCGCAACAGTTACCGAGATGGAAACAAGGCCAAGATTAAAAAAACTAAAGAACAGAAAAGCTCCAGGCATAGACGATATACCAAACGAGCTTCTAAAATACGGCGGCCCAGGGCTTGCAGCAGGACTGACAATACTGTTGAGCACTAAGGAAATCCCAAAAGACTGGCACACCGGCATCACAATTCCCATATACAAAAAAGGGCAAAAAACAAAGCCTGAAAACTACAGAGGACTAACTCTATTATGATCAACAATGAAGTTGTTTACAGGGTTACTTAAGGACAAACTAGAGGACCAAGGATTCAAAAAGATGCCATATTCATTACCAAACAAATAAAGGAAAAAGCAATAGAGTACAATACACCAGCATTTATTTGCTTCGTTGACCTTACTAAGGCATTTGACAGAATTCGCCTGGGAGACGTTACACAAAGAAGCCCCTGCTAACATAGTTACAACGGTATACAGCCTTAACACTGCTAACAGAACGCAAATCAATGCTGGGGAGAATATTGCACCTAGCACCCCCACTCCAGGAGGAATAAGACAGGGAGATAGCCTTAGTCCGTTTCTATTCAACCTCCTGATGGACAAAATCATAGAAGAAGTAACATCCCTGAACTTAGGATACAGAATGAACAATAGGGCTATCAGTATAATCTGCTACGCCGACGACGCTGCAATATTCGCAGAAAGTGAGAATGGCCTACAGAGTTATTTAAGTTCTACCAGATCAGTCAGCAACTCAATATGGACATATCTGTAGGTGAAACGAAAACCATGACCATCGCTAGGGAGCCAATGAGATGCAAACTGGTAATAGATAATAAGCCCATAGAGCAGGTCATTCAATTTAGATAGCTGGGCATAGATATGTCCAGCGCTCTTGACCCAGTAAAGAACTTAAGAAATTAAATTATCAAATCAGCCATAATATCAGGATGTATAAGGGAAACTGTATGGGCTAATCCTTATATGCCAAAGAACATAACATGAAGAGATCAAGTAATAAACACTGACATTAGAGCATAGTGTGACATACAGGATGTGGTGAGATGTGGAAGGCAGAGGAGAAGAGAATGGTATAACCACGTGAAGAGGTTGACCGTCGATAGACTACCACGCCTTGTACTAGAGGGAAAACCAGCAGGCATCCGTCCACCCGAAAGTCCACCAAAGAGATAGAGTCCACATCCCAGGAAATTATATAAAGGCAAGTCCAGAATCAACAGATCATCTAGATCTCTAGCAAGTAGAAGAAGAAGGCTTACCAAACTTTGAGCCCAAATTTACACTTTTTGTTGATGACACCACCATCTCGACCTCTGCTGATTCCGTAACAGATGCTGCAGCAATGAGCCATGCTTTGGTTCACGGTAAATGGGCTTCACCTTAATCAGAGCAAAACAAATAGCATGATCTTTACAGTTAGAGAGCTAAGTAGCATTGATGGAGATATTAATGTGTGTAAGTTTCTGGAAGTTCATCTCGATCCAAGACTGGTATGGGAGGTACAGGTTGACAAGTTGGCGGCTGGACTAAAGAACAATCTTTTCATGCTCCGCGGCTTGTCAAACTGTGTCTCGTGAGGTTCTGAGATCTGCCTATGTCATGCTGAGATAATTTTCGGGCTTCAGAGAAAAGCCATAAGAATTGTGGGAGGATTAGGCTATAGGGAAGATTGTAGGGCGCTTTTTATTAATCTTCGAGTTCTGAAAAATCTGTTACATATCGAAAAGAGTCTAAATCTATATGAAGGTCACTATGATGTCATTCGCGTGATACGCGGCTCAAGTCATACCTGCTCTCAAACTTCTGTCGCCTGAAAAGAACTCAAGACGGGCCTCATTACCTGATGGGACCCAAATTTTTCAACACATTGCGAATCGCAGTCAGACAGCTTCCATTGAATCAATTTAAGGCAGGTATCGAGTTTCTTAATGAAAAAATCCTTTTTATGCATACAGTGAGTTTCTTGATAAGCCATTCTTAGACTCTAATAAATAATTTTAACTATTTGTGTTTGGCTAGATGTAGGACTTCTTGTTTTCCTTTATGTTTTTTTAATTAACATTTCATTGACTTGTGTCACCAATAAAGAATTTGAATTTGAAAATCAGCTAACCAACTCAGAATTGGGTCTCCCCTCGGGTTTCCCACTCCCAAACACCTAAATTTCTCGATGAGCAGTCGGTGGTCAACCCTGTCGAATGCTTTAGGGAAGTCTTCGTATACCGAATCGACCTTTAGAAGAGTGTAAAATTAATCCCAGTGAGGGTCAGCAGTTTATTGACGATTTTTAACGCAACACATGCCAAATATTACGCTGAACCATATTTTAAACATTCTGTTACATTATTTATGTTTTCATCAGTTTAATGTGTCCATATGACTAAGATCTAAATATTTCAATTACGGCAGTTATTAAACACATATTTTACATCTGCCAATAAAATCGCCAACTATTAAATTCTCTCGTATATTAGATGCACCGAAAATGAGCTGCATTTCATAGCAACAAGGGTTATTAATATATTTATATTCACAGAATGTTTATTGCTGATGCGGACGCGACGACAAAACCCAATTAATTACATCAATAGAAACATGGAAGAAATAATGTAGAAGATGTCTATATCCAGCATAGTTTTAGGTTCAGATATAAGTAACAGCTGCTTATATCTTCGCATTTATTGCGCAATCTCACCCAACTCTCTGAAAACAGACAGAGTATATTAAATGCATAGAACATCAACTACATGCTGTGGCATGCAGCGTTATTAATGAGTTTATAGTTTATATTGCCGTCGAGTTTATTTACTGCTTGTGTTCTGTTCCCTTCTGTTTTAATCGAAACGAAATGCACAGGATCGTAATTCCTTTGAAGTGAATTAACGATAGCTTTGAGTGCCGAGTATCGTGTTTTAATGTGACATTTTTATTCGCGGTTATTCTGCCGGGCATAGATAACAGGATAATTTTAAGTGGCAGCAAAAAGCTATTTAAATTAAAAATAATTCTCTTTGGATGCACATTACTTAGTATATCGGCGCATCCGCCAAATTGTCAAGAACTTCTGTTAATTTGATGATGATGAGGCCACACTAAAGTCTAGTGAAATCTTTTTCACATTTTCTGGAGTGCAGTTTATTTTTAAATCACATATTTTTGCATATAAACTGTTTTGAACCGATATGAAAACAACATTTTGTTAAAATGAAATGTAGAAAGACCATTGGTATTTCTACATTATTAAAAAATAATCATACATGTTTTATGCCACAGCTTCAGTCAAAAGATTAAGAAAACCATGTTCATTTAATCAAACTAGTTGGTATGCTGCTATGAAATCAAACAATCTATAAATAAACGTTATGTTAATTTAATTCGTCGATTTAGACTATATGACCACGCAACAAAATTAAACTAACTCAAGTGCGAATCATTACAAACGTTTTACGGCGATTTCAAAGTTTCAGACCCCGAAATTGCCCAGAGTTTCGATTTTCGACTCCTAAATTAGAAGCACCGGACACGATTCTCTCCGGCTTATTTAATTCGGTCCAGGTGAATTGCCGAAAACTCGATTTGTTGGCGTCTGTTTTGATAAGCTGCCGTTCTA
>MU189954.1:0-47137 GCA_016904865.1 Pissodes strobi | reverse complement strand
CCGAAAACTCGATTTGTTGGCGTCTGTTTTGATAAGCTGCCGTTCTATAGCGGGGTCGAGAAATTGATTTCGAGTTGACAGACGTTTCTAAATTTACGACCTGACATTGAATAATCGTTAATGTTTTTCTAAAAATTTGTTTTACATCATTAGCGTAGTTATCGATTACATGTGTCGTCTACAGATCTAAAAAAAAAAATCCCTGCTTCTTGCCAGCAGTCTCAAATATTATTTCATTCTAGCCTTAGGCTTTCTAGGACGTTCAAGACTACAGAGCTTTAAGCGTTAATGATCAACCCGGTGGTTTTTATCTTATAGCAACACTATAGAAAATTTTGAAGGAGCGATTCAGGGTACCTTGTGGTATATATAGTCAATTAAAGTCAAATTAGAGCAATGTTAAAAAATTAATTTCCCTCGAGCAACAAGTTTTAGTAATGTGGCACTAATATAAATGTATATTTGTAACACACCCTCAAATCCTTGGCGAGGTATCCTTCTAAGAAAAATTTCAGTAATGATTGAGCAAACTAGCAGAAATCGCACCATAAACCCATACAATGTTCTCTCCTATTTGCTAATTTACTATTAATTAACTGACAGAAAACCCTGCCTGTCTATGACTTCTCTCTTTGGTGGATAAACCGGTACCTATATCCTAATTTTGGAGAATTTCAAATCAAAGGTAGATTTGCTTTGTTTGTCTTTGCCTCGTCGCATTTACATTTTAATACCGTATTCTATTAATGTTTATTGCTTTGTGAACTTGCTTTATACTCCTATCCTAGTTTTAGTTAAATTAAGACAACAGGGAATTCTCTCAATACTGATTGCAGAAACCGGAGTTGGAGCCGAACGCACTGAATGATTATTTTTGTGGAGTGGCTGAGAGTGCTTGTTGAGGGGTGGCTCCAGTAATGTGAATCCACTGCAATATTAGGGAGGCATTTCAGGATTTAAAGAACCGTAAATATTCGTGATCTGATGGGCATTTCTTCAGGATTGCTTCTGGTTTTACTTGATTGTGCACTAGGGCATTTTTCCCCCTGTTTAAAGGAGGCCATGGTTCTACCTCTTCATAAGGGGGCTGATTTGGATCAGCCATGTAACTTCCACCCAATATCAATTTTATCGACCCCCTCAAAAGTTCTCGAGAAACTTACAAAGAGCAGAGGCCTGTTCATTTGGCTTTGCTCAACCTGCTCGGAAAATCAACAGCTTGGAGCAGAACACGAAATGCCATACCTGCAGATATCTCCTGCTCGGACGACTTCCTAGCTTGCTACCCTAAATGAATGAGCTTTTTGTTAAACAGCACGTGGATAGGATATTTTATATACAGGGATATTTTTCTCAAAAAAGACCACGATATCTTTCAGTCTTTAAAAATTTAAAGAGTGGGGTTATATTCTTATTTTATATTCCGCGGTTTTTGTTGATCACCTGTCATCTTTCTGCTTTTGCTCTAATTGCTCCACCTCCAGACTAGGTGCAAGTACAGCATGATCTTACTGATCTCGAGCACACACTATCCCAAGCGAACAAAAAAATATCAGCTGCTCGAGCCAAATGACCAGCGATCACCTGCTCCAAGCCGCTTAGAGTAGTGAGAGCAGACCAAATGAACAGGCCTCAAAATTGTATCCTTTTTGCACCAGCATCATTATCACTTAACACAGTGGTAGAGGAGCTCAAAGACAAATTTCTGAAGAATGAAGGAAGACAAAACAAGAAGTGGATGAGAGAGGAAATACTACAGATGATGGAAGAGAGGAGAAAACACCAGAGTAACATAACCGCATACAGGGAGATACACCGTGAAATGCAAAGAAAGATCAGAGAAGCCAAGCAGAAAGAAATGGAAGAAAAATGCCATGAAATAGAAACACTGCAACAAAGATTTGTTGACTTCAATGTACATAAAAGAGTGAGAGAAATAACTGGCAAACACAAAAAGAGAACAGTAGGAAAACACGTCAATGACAACGGAGAACTTGTTGTGGACCAAGGAAGTATTAAAGACACTTGGAAAAAAATACATGATCCCCCTTCCTTATCAACAGAAACTGGACCACCAAGTGAGATAGAAGCAGCCATAAAATTGTTGAAAGAAGGCAAAGCTCCAGGACCGGACGGGATACAGACAGAATTCCTTAAGCTTTTGGATGAAGAATCAATAAAAATGATCTGCAAAATATTTAACAATATCTATGACACCGGCAATATTCCGAAAGAATGGCTCATTTCTGGATTTATATTGCTGCCCAAGAAACAAGGGGCAAATAAATGCGGAGAATACAGAACCATAAGCTTAATGAGCCATTTACTGAAGCTTTTCCTTAAGGTTATCCATCGCAGAATATACAAGATATGCGAAGAGAGAGTAGTAGACACACAATTTGGCTTCATGAAAGGAGTGGAAACAAGAGAAGCACTGTTCAGTATACAAGTATTATTCCTACGGTCGGTGTAGGGACATGGGTTGCGTCATTTATACCTGTTTTGTAGACTACCAAAAGGCGTTTGACAAAATCTAACACCAGAAGATGAAAGGCACCGGAATGGATGGTAAAGATCTCAGAATTATACAAAACTCAACGCTGGAGATGATATAACATAGGCAGTTAACATTCTTCGGGGCGTACGACAAGGGCGTATCATCTCCCCCCTGATATGCAATCTGTATTCAGAAGAGATATTTAGAGAAGCTCTGGAAAACGACGAGAATGGAATTGTTGTAAACGGTGAACAATTAAATAATATCCGCTATGCAGATGATACCGTCGTATTTGCAGCTAGTATAGAGGATCTACAACAGCTAATGAACAAAGTGAATGAAGTAATTGAACGATATGGGCTAAAAATGAACATCAACCAAACAAAATTTAAGGTCATAAGCGAAGAGAAGAAAGAAAACTGCCAACTATTTATTAAAAATATACCAGTAGAACGGGTATCCAAATTTGTCTACCTGGAAACCTTAGTAAACGAACAGTAGGACCATTCACAAGAAATCAGATGTAGAATAGAAAAAGCAAGAGATGCCTTTATCAAAATGTCTAAGCTCTTCAAAAGCCACAACCTCAAATTAGATATCAAAGCAAAAATCCTGCGCTGCTATGTGTTCTCCATATGGACACTGACCGAAGCAACACAAAAGAAACTCGAGGCCTTCGAGATGTGGCTCTACGAAGGATCCTTAGAATATTATGGGTAGATAGAGTGACCAACGAAACAGTACTGGAAAGAATGAGGAAGGAAAAAGAGGTGATGAACTCGTTTAAGAGAAGGAAACTGGAACATCTCGGGCATATAATGAGAAATGATGTGATCTGTCCAAGACATTTTTTGTTGTGTGGATCATGGGATACTGTGGTCTAAGCTCCATAAATATGGCTTCAGGACTGCGGTCTTGGAATGGTTTGAGTCTTATTTGTCGCATCGTACTCAGAGGTTTGTCAAGCGCTGGGGCCCTTAAATATGGGGTACCTACCTCAGGGTTCAATGCTGGGACCAATTTTATGTTTGCAATACGTTAACAATGGGCTATGCTGGGCTCCATCGGGCTGCTCAGCTGGATTGTTCCACCATATTCTAGCGTCATATAAAGATTTACAAATTGTGAGGGAGAGTGGTGTGGCTCAAACAGACCTGTTTTTAATGCTGATAAGACATTTATTTTGGGGTTTAATTGCGATGTCCGAAGTCTGATGTTCGATGAGCGGCCTCCATTGCAGAGCAGAGAGTTGCAAGTTCTTGGGTCTCTCTAGTGATGGTCGCGTCAAAACTATCTTCAAGGCTATTTTGCCTCCGGGTCGAAAGACTTGAGCTTGGAGGGGTGGTTGCGTGCTCAGTTTGAGTCTCACATACGATATGGCATGCCATTTTGGGGTCTAAGTAGCAGGGGGTTTGTTGGGCGTTATATTTGTGCTTCAGAAGAAAGCAGTTAGAAATCCGTGTTTGGTTGGGTTGAGAGACTCTTGCGAGTCACTCTTTATTAAAAGTAAAGTAACAAGCTCCAACAATTGGTGGCAGTCAGCCATGTTGTTCAGAAATTAAATGTGAAAGAAGCAGTGTATAGCTAGGTCTCATAGCTAAGTACAGAGGCGAGGAAACGATGTTTGTATAATAGATACTTAACAAATCTATTTTGCACTTGCTCAAGTCTGTTCCTGTGGACGGCATAAAGAGGAAACCAAATAACCGAGCAATATGTGACGATGCCACAGACCACATTAATGCTCTAGTGTCATTAATAAATTTTTTTGTAACGCTTCACAAATCCAAGCAATCTGAAACCCTTGAGAATACCATTCGTATGCTGATTAAAGGATAGCTTACGATCAAATGTCATACCCAGACCATTGATAGATTTCACGGTTTCAATAAATTCATTGTTTATGCTGTAAGTTCTCACAACTGGATTTGTACGTCTGTAAAAGCTAATTGACATGCACTTAGAAACGTTGATTCTCAAAAAGTTAGCACCAGGACGCGAACTCTGCGAGATCAGACTGTAAACCATTCGCATGACACGGATCGACGACGGTGTTGTAGAACTTCAACTCGTCCGCATATAAGAAGAGAACGCGGAACGACCCAAAACAGGACATGACATCGTTAACGAACAATGTGTGAACCCTAAGGGACTCCAGATGTACCGCAAATCTCGCTTGAAGGACGTCCACAAACTATATCACACGCTGACGACCCTCAGAGAGGTAGGAACCGTTCCATGCTGAGTAGCTACACATGACTCCAATCTGTGAGAGTTTCCTAATCGGTAGCGAATGACAAACGCTATCAAATGCCTTAGATAGATCGGTGTAAATGGTGTCAACCTGACTGATATCCTGCTTCGAGTGAGGATACTAAAAAAAAATTGATTACAGCGAGGTTAGTGGTAGTTGAGCGTCCTTTGTAAAAACCATGCTGCTCAGAAACGATATAGTTCTTATAAGTTAGAAACATCTCGTCAATCAGCATGGATTCCATCAGCTTAGGAGAGAGAATTGATATTCTGCGGTTGTTGGCAATGTTGCGTCTGTCTCCAGATTTAAGAACAGGTTGAAGATTGGAGAACAGCCAAAACCAATTGACCTCTGAAAGATACTTCGCAATTGTGGAGCCACAGATGATGAGCAATTTTTCAACAAAACTGTGGGGATCTCATTCGAACCCGCCCTCTTGGAAGCAACCAGCTGTTTCAACCTCTCAGTGACCTCTCCAACATCAAGCTGGTAGCAAACTCAACGGACTTGATGTATGTTAAGTCAACTTCATTGTAGTCGGCATATGACGACTGAAAGCGTGAGGCAAAAGCCTCAGCTATCTCTTGAGAGCCCTCAAGGACTCGGCTGTTGTAAGACACGGAAGATTCGATTCCCTTTTGAGCTTTTGGCTACAAGTGCTTGATGTTTTCAGGAATTTAGATGTTCTGTATTGGTAAGATATAGGCGGTAGCACATATCAGTTCGAATCTTAACCTCACGACGAACAGCCGAGAAAGCATCATAGTCGCTACTAAGACCAGAAATCCTGAATCTGTTATACAAGTCTGTTCTTACGAAGTCTCAGCCTATCTAATGTGACTCATTCGATTTAGGGGCCAGACGAAAGTAGTAATATCAGTATTTTGGAAGTAGGTATTGTAAAGAAATTGCTTCCATCGACCAAAATGTCAAGAATATCCATTGGCATTTAGGATTGGAACTTGTCGAGAGCAAGTTTGGACTCAAGGTAGCAAGTGGCGTATATCTTTACGGGGTCTCAGCCTATAAGCCTTTATGACTCTCGATTTTTAGTAGTTCACACATAACGTTGGACCCCAACGTTTGCCAAGACTTACGCTTTAATAAATGAGAAGACCTTAATTCGAGAAGGCACATCATGAGTCGTTTTGGATTCCATCTGATCCTTTGTAACTTCTTTTCCTAGCCTTCTCTGCAGTCTACGCCTTAGTATGGCTAGGAACTCATAGTAAACAATATTCACTCCAAACCGCAAGACTGAGTGAACATTAGTCAACAATTTAGAGGCCTCTGTGCTAAATGAAAGCAGTGATATCCATATTGAATTATAAAGGAATTAGAGGAAAAAAATCAACTTCTAACCGAGAATTGCATGTTGTGGAAACAGAAAACCGAGTTTCTACAGGCAATATTGGAAAATAGTGAACACAAATATAACAAAAAAAGGTAAACAAAATCTTTTTCCTTTCTCCGCACCTCCTCGTCGTCCCGACCCCGACGTTGCGCTGGCTCCACCCCCGAGCATTCCTATTGAAGTTACTGGTGTGACGGAAGATGGCGCAGAAGATTCTTCTTCTAATAACTTAAGGCCTCAGCAACGAAGGAGAGCTCGAATTAGTTCCAATAACTCGGACGCTCATAGCCGTAGTTCCAAAGGACCAAGCACGTCAACTGTCAAAACAAAAATGTTACACAAGGCAATCAATACTGAACACAACAGTGTTGAACAAACATGGGAAAAGCAAAAAAAAAGGTGTTTCAGAAGAAATTCAAGACCTGCACCAATACAGAGTAATAAAGATAGCCCAGCAATTTTCTTCAAAGTACTCCTGGCCTTTCGTCTCAGGCTTAACATCTGAATCATCAAATAAAGACTTTCTTGCAGGCAATGGAATAGAAAACTATTCTTGCGAAAAAATAAAAACAATAAAGCAGAATAGGGTCAGCTCTTTTAAGGTTGGAATCCCAACATGTCATTAATCCGGATTTTTGGCCAAAAGGACTAATCATAAATAAGTTTTTAAACTTGAGGAAGCCAGCATCTCTGAACAGGGGCCTTATTAGTCATAATAAGGTGACAAAAAAAGATGAGCATTTTACATCACAATGTTCAGTCTTTGGGAAACAGCCATGAAGCTTTGGGTTGATATACATTATAATCAAGCATACAAAGAAAAGAAAAAATAATATTGTCAAATATAATAATTCATAAAGCTATTAACTAATTATCATCCTGTCCCAAGTTTGAACTTGAACTTGGGAATTATTTAATAAACATGAAAAGCAAACTATAAACAACGCGAGCAGTCAACGGGAGCGATTATGAACCTTAAACATGCAATGATCAGCAATTTCTCTAATATAAATACACTGGCAAACCTTCAGTTCGTCAGACTTTTGGTCTCACCTAAACCAGCTCCAGGGTTAGTCACATGACTGCTTTTGGTTTAATCCGCTCTTTGGTTAGTCACATGATTGCTAAAGTTATAATCCTTTTCCTGCCCCAAACCTAGTACTTGGTTAGCCACATCGACTGCTAAGACTAGGGGTTTCATTAACCACAATAGAAAAGTCGAGTCTGTCAAAGTTCTTCGAGTGAAGTTTCTAAGTAGTCTGTCAAGTAGTTCAAAGTGTAGTGTCCAAGTGCTCTTAGATACCTTAACATTAAATAAAACGCAACACAACATAAGATAAACTATATTTACAAAGCAGTGACCAAAAAGACCTATAAACAATTCATAAAACATAACTCAAGTCGAGAAAGCATGCGCACCTTAATAATTGGGCATAGGCTAGTCTCATTAAGTTTCTGACCAGTAAACGCTGTTAAAACTCTATCGTTGGGTCTTTGACCAATACACATTGTTAATCTTGTAAATTAAAAGAACTGTCATCACGAATACTCGCGACAATATATTAAACTTTTAACAGAGGCTAGGAAAACGTAATATAGAGATCGTATAAACAACAGCGAAAATAAGTCAAAATGTGTCTGGCGAATTGTAAGGGAAATAAATGGGAGTAGCTCTGGAGGTAGCGATTGCCAGATTTCTGGAGACCCAGATACCATATTGTTACGTTTTTCCCGTGGGTTCTTAACAGAATTACAACTTTGCTATTTTCAACTAATACTCTCTTTATTCACTACCACTGTATACAATTTAACACTCTATACTACTCTTATAACTTTACCACTAATATCTATTCAACACTCAATGATTAACTGAACTGAACTGACTGACATTCGCCTTAGGTCTGCTTATATATAATCTCAAATCTATCACGAATATTCGGGAAGTATTCCGAAGCCACTCTATATGATCTCGACGAGGCCATCGAGATAATTCCAGTCCAGCGATCCTGAAACTTCGCGACCGGCCGGGCGATGAGTCATACAGACAAAGAAGCGAGGGGCACGGCGCGGCGGCGGCGGCTAGTTCTATAGGGTAGCACAAGAACGTTCGGATGGTTGTTAGTCGTGACATTGCCTCCCTCTTAAACCTGATCGTCCCGATCAGATACTGCATGTCCGTGGTATGCTTTCAGTCTGTCGAGGTGAACAACTTTCAGTTTGCTTCTGGGACTACGCTGAATTCTATACACAACGTCATTAATTCTTTTGATGACTGTATAGGGTCCTTCCCATACTGGCGTTATCTTGGGAGATCTTCCTTTCTTCCTTTGTGGATTATATAACCAGACTTTATCGTTCATCTGAAATCCCATAGAATTAGCTTTGAGATCATATCGTGTCTTCATTCGGTCACTGGCTTTCTCCGTGTTTTCTCTGGCTAATTCATGGATGTATAGTAACTTTTCCTTAAGGGAGTCTGCGTAGTCTTGAATTTCCATATCCTGGTTGTCTGGCGTTCCGAATAATAGGTCACAGGGTAAGCGGAGTTCTCTTCCAAATAAAACCATGGTTGGTGTTAGTCCTGTTGTGTCATGGACTGCTGATCGATAGGCCATTAAAAATAGTGGTATGTGTTGGTCCCAATCCTTCTGATGCTCATCTACGACCTTTGACAAATGTTCTTCAATGGTCTTGTTAAACCTTTCAACCATGCCGTCTGATTGTGGATGTAAGGCGGTAGTCCGTGTTTTATGGATATTGAGTAAATCACAGACTTTCTGGAAAACCTTGGATTCGAAGTTGCGTCCTTGATCTGAGTGCAGCTCTAACGGAACACCAAATCTGCTGAATAGGTTATTCACAAGGACCTCTGCTATGGTAACAGCTTCTTGATTGGGGATTGCAAAGACTTCAGGCCATTTACTGAAGTAGTCAATTGCCACTAAAATGTACTTGTTACCATTATTTGTTTCTGGAAAAGGGCCAGCTACGTCAATGGCTATGCGTTCAAACGGTAGGCCCACATTATACTGTTTCATTTTGCCCCTAGATCTTGTTTTGGGTCCTTGGCTTGCGGCACAGGTTGAGCACTGCCGACACCACGATTTCACATCTTGGCAGTAGTTGACCCAGTAAAATCTGTCGCGAATCTTGTCAATCGTTTTGTTCACTCCGAGATGAGCACCAGACTTTCCATTATGAACTTCTTCCAGAACTTCCGATATCTTCCTCCTTGGTACCACTAACTGTGTCTTCACTACTTTTCCATCGGCGCTTTCCCAGGCTCGTTTAAGAAGTCCATTTTCCACCACCAGGGAGTCCAACTGAGCCCACAGAGTTTTAAAAGCAAGTCCTCTAGTTGATATCTCGCTCCAGCTTGGTCTTGGTTGATGTTCTTCTTTAGCTGTTAGCAATAGTGCTATTTCACTATCTTCAAGCTGATCCTTTTTAAGTTGCTCTGTGGTCCACTGCTGATCAACCTCAAATTTCGTTTGCCTAATCCGAGTAATTCCTTCTCGTTGATCTACTCTTTGGCAATGCTTACAATTATCCGCGCATGGTCTTCTGGATAAAGCATCTGCATTATTATGCAATCTCCCTGCTCTGTGCTTAACCTTAAAATTATATTGTTGTAACTTTTCAAGCCACCTGGCTACCTGTCCTTCAGGCTGTTTCATATCCAAAAGCCATTTAAGTGCTGCATGATCAGTCCTTATCAGAAATTCTTGCCCGTACAGATATTGATGGAAATGCTCAACAGACCGTACTATTGCCAAAAGCTCTTTTCGGGTTACACAGTAGTTACGTTCAGGTTTCGAAAGTGTTCGACTGTAGTACTCGATAACTCGTTCTTCTCCTGCTTGTACTTGCGATAGAACTGCTCCGATGCCGGTGTTGCTGGCGTCTGTGTCCAATACAAATTTACCCTTTTGTTCCGGATATCCCAATATTGGACTAGAACATAGAGCCGCTTTTAATTTCCTGAACGCAGAATCGCAGTTATGATCCCAGTTATAATTAGCTCGTTCTTCAGTGAGCTTATGTAGAGGTGCCGCTATATTTGCAAATCCTTCAACAAATCTTCTATAGTAAGTACATAGTCCAAGGAAGCTCCGCAGTTCATGTTTGTCGCGAGGACGAGGCCAGTCCTTGATTGCTGTAATCTTCCGTTGGTCGGTTTGGATTCCTTCTGATGACACAACATGCCCGAGAAATTCAACTTTTTGTTGAAAAAGAAAACATTTCTTTGGATTCAGTAAGAGCTGAGCATTCTTGATTCTAGTAAAAACTTCATGCAAGTTTTGTAGGTGCTCTTCGAAAGTTTTTCCCATTACCATTATATCATCAAGATAGACCAGGCACGTCTTCCAAGTGAGGCCTCGTAGAACAATCTCCATAAGACGCTCAAAGGTAGCAGGGGCATTGCATAGTCCGAAGGGCATAACTTTAAACTGATATAAACCACTTCCGGTAGAAAAGGCAGTCTTTTCCTTATCTTGTTCGTCGATGCCTACTTGCCAGTAGCCGCTCTTTAAATCGAGTGTTGAGAACCAATGAGAACCTGCTAGTGTCGTCAACGTGTCATCAATCCTGGGAAGTGGATAGCTGTCTTTCTTGGTGACGTCATTGAGCTTTCTATAGTCCACGCAGAATCTGGTAGTCCCATCTTTTTTAGTGACTAAGACAACAGGAGACGACCATGGGCTCGATGATTCCTCAATAATTCCATCGTCAAGCATCTTGTTGACTAATGTGGTAACCTCTTGCTGCTTCGTCACTGGTAGCCTCCGAGGATGCTGTCGTATGGGGTGAGCACTTCCAGTGTTGATTTTATGTTTTATGATGTTCGTTCTTCCAGTATTGCAATTTTTCCTTTCAAAGGCTGTGCTCTGCTCTTTGATAAATTGTGTAGCTCTCTTCAGTTCTTCGGAAGACAGATGTTGCCACGACTTATGGAAATGTTCTAGGACTTCCTTAGGTGATGTTGAGGGTGTTACTTCTGACTGCGTTTCGCAACTGGTTATCCATTGCACCGGCTCGCAAGTGGCTATTACATCTCCTTTATTGATTTTGATGGAATTGGATGAAATATTTGCTATCCTTATCGGTATTTCGCCGTCGGTTTTGACTAGTGCTTTGCCTACGAGGTGTTTGCAAGGCAAATCGTGGTGTTGGATAAGTCCGATGCAGCCTCCAAAATCCTTCTCCAATTTCCCAAAAATTAACTGCTCGGTATTTCCGCTTATTCTGACAGTACATGCCGCCACTACTTTAGTCGGTGTGCCATCATCTGTTTTGTTAAGGATGAACTCTTCGGTGCCAAACTTCAGAAGATTAAGCTTGTTGTCAAAAGAGAATCCATGTTGACCGATGAGATCCATCCCCAAAATAAATTCGTCTTCGATGTCGGCGACTAACACTGTGTGGTCTAATTTAATTCGTCCCAGTTGAAGTTCGATATCCATTTCCCCAAGTACTTCAGCTGTCTCACCGGTAACTGTACGTAAAATTACATTCTTTGATATGGGTAGAACTTCTACTCTATTTACTCTGTTGGACCTTATCAAAGATACCGCCGCACCAGTGTCAACAGTAAGTGTTATGGCTCTTCCGTTGATCTTTCCTGTAATTGTTAGACTGTCGGCGGCTTTTCCTAGGCTTTTTATGGAGACGATCCTGGGGGCTTTATCTTCTTTAGCCAACATCCGCCCCGCAATGTTGACTAATTGAAGTTTTCCTGATTTGACTTGGGGGCCCTAGCGTCTCTGGATGGAGATCTAGACCGTAGTTGTACTCGGCAGTCTCTTTTGAAATGTCCGGTTCTGCCACATCTATCGCACTGATTTGATGTAGTTCGGTTACGTGGCCTATCTTCCATTGGCTCCCGGAATCTCGCCGTGGCCTGAAGAACTTCCGTTAATTTCTTCAAAATTTCACCCATCTCATTTAATTCACAGCTGTTTGTCGCCTTTTCTTCCTGGATGGATACGGCCCTGATTTTTGGCTTGGAGATGTTACAGGCCGCCTCGATTTCTAGGGCTCGACCCAAAGCTTCACTGCTGTTATCAAATTTGGCTAGGCGTAGCATTTTCTGAGTTTCTGGATCTCTGATACCATCCACGAAATATTGGGCAGCAAGTTCCTCTTGAAATTCCTCTGTCGCTCCCGGGTAGGCCAATTGAATGAGACGTCTAATGTCTGCCTCAAATTCTTGCAGGTTTTCACCAGGCTTCTGATGCCGAGACTTTACTTGTGCCTGATACAGTTGCCTTCGGTGTTGGTCTCCAAATCGTCTCTCCAGGACAGCTACAAGGATGTCATATTTCCCTTGTTGGCTGATGGGAATGGTCTGCAGTAGTTCCAGGGCAGATCCACGAAGCGCTACCACTAGGGATGTAGCCATTTCTTCATTATTCCAACCGTTGGCAACAGCAGCGGCTTCAAATTGTCTTTTGTACATTGTCCAGGATGTTTGACCGTCATAAGTTGGAGGTTTGATATGTTGTCCTGTGGCGAATACCCTCTCGGTGGATCCTTGATTTTTTAATTTGGTAAATTCTGCTTGTAGATTCTTCATTTCTTTCTGGACGTCTCCTACTTCTTTTTGAATATTGTTTACTTCTTTTTCAAATTTCTCATTATGTCCGTCCAATATTTTCTGTAATTTTCCTTGCTCGCCTACAATTACATCCAGCATCCATTTCTGAAGCTGGTCCTGCTCTGCTTGCCTTTTCTCTTCCTGGTCTTGTAAAATTTTCTGAAGCCGGTCCTGTTCTGCTTGTCTTTTGTCTTCCTGGTCTTGTAAAATTTTCTGAAGCCGGTCCTGTTCTGCTTGTCTCTTACGTTCCTCCTCTTCCCGGTCCACTTGCCTTCTACGTTCATCCTCTTCCCGATCCGCTCGCCTCTCAGCATTTAAATTATCCATGAAATCGGCCAACATTTTATTTATTTGCTCCATTTCTGCCGTTTGTTGCCTTGTATTGACCATAGAATGTTATAAAATTTTACCAGAATCCACCAATCAAACGGTCTCGTTGACGTACTTCTACCTCTTCTTTCCTCGAAAAATACTTCTCAAGTCCGGTCCCTTCACAATCCGACTTCTGACACCAAATGTTACGTTTTTCCCGTGGGTTCTTAACAGAATTACAACTTTGCTATTTCCAACTAATACTCTCTTTATTCACTACCACTGTATACAATTTAACTCACTAAACTAGTCTTACAACTTTACAACTAATATCTATTCAACACTCAATGATTAACTGAACTAACTGACTATCCGACTTAGGTCTGCTTATATCTAATCTCAAATCTATCACGAATATTCGGGAAGAATTCCGAGGCCACTCTATATGATCTCGACGAAGCCATCGAGATAATTCCAGCGATCCCGAAACTTCGCGGCGGGCCGGGCGATGATTCATACAGACAGAGAAGCGAGGGGCACGGCGGGGCGGCTAGTTCTATAGGGTAGCACAAATACGTTCGGATGGTTGTTAGTCGTGACAATATTATTATAAATACAATCTCTCCGGTGAAAAACGTAATAGAATACATTGCAATTACCAGTTGTTCGACAACAATTACATGTTGGCCTGTAGATATTTCCAATAAAAAAGATGCAAAACACATTTTACGCCAAACAAAATTCCGATTGACTCACTTAATTAATGAGTAACTAAATATGAACGAGTCTAGAACAAGCTGTCACTATTTGACGAAGTTACATACCAGATAAACTGTTTTTCGAATGTTAAAAATAGTACCTCGGATTAAAATAATAAATGAGCAAGGAATTATATAATGTGAATCATAACAAGCGATATCGGATTTAGCGGTTTGCAAAATATGGCCTCTATGCCAGCCGAAAACGGTATCTATTTTCAACTTTTTAGAGAATTTACTTTCGAACAGGGACCAAGCAACAAAAATTTATAAAAAAATTATTTAGAGGGTGTTCTAGATATACCAGAATGCATGCATCATTTTTTTGACTAAGGAAATGCCAATAAACCAAAATATGTATTAATAATAGAAAAAAGGCATCTAAAACAGATTTGATAATATAATACTATTCACTGATTTTTCACTTTAAGATAAATATTAGCTTCAGGCACTGTTACGGCCGCAGAAGGAATTCAATCTAATAAAAATTTCAATTTAAAATTAAAAACAAAACTTTGACCACGACTTTTTGACGTTCCTTTTGAGATTCAATACCTGTTACATAAAACATTTTTCAGTACTTCAAGTTATCGCACTGCTATATATACATATTTATATTGGATCGAAGAAATGTGTGATCTAAAAATTCCTAGAAAAAACGCTGGTTTTCCCAACCATTGACTGAAAATTCGGATTTTTGAGTTAAATACGTCAATAAACTTTTGAATATAAATAGCGCCTGCAGATTAACATTAACAATAATTAGAAGTGATTTATCAGCGAAATGTTTAGGCTAAAATTTCGTCGTGTCTTGGTTCATAAATATAGAGGTTTCTTTCTAGTAAATTGTTAAAAGAAAGCGTTAACATCTACGAATCGAGTTAATGTGGGAGTAAAAAAATTGATGCAACTAAATGAGCAACTAATTGCTCCCGCAGATTAATAGTAACAGCATGATAAAGGATTCTATGTCTATAATACTTACAAAAGATATAATTGCAGCTAATAATAAAATCTTGACTAGAAGATCATCGAACTGTTCTAAAACTAATTGCCATATTGATTTTCCTGAAATAGAAGAGCACTCAATTAGTCTACGTAACGGATATTAGGGATGTTCGACGGGTCTATTACCTGACTTCCATGGATACAAAACGCGAATCAACAATATTCCGGAATAGGGTGACGAAGCTCTTTAGGCTTTACCGTGAAAGCGCAAAAATTAGCGTACGTGTCATAGAATTTCATGTCCAAAGATGAAACGCAGCTAATCTTTTGATTTAATTAGTAGAAAACTTTCCCTCTAGCGTTCGTCTTAATATCCTTGAACCTATTGAAGGCGAATCTCATAGCTAGAGACCGCATTTGTATGTTTTAAACAAGTTATATCAAAATATATTTCTATATATGCGCATTATAATATACATAAGAGCATAGTGTGCAGTATTGTTTAAAAATGCCATACGCTGTCGTTTTAACGTCGTTACACAGTTTATAGTTAAGATTGGCAACAACGCAAATGATGGGAACGAACGAAGCATATACCGGTAAATCCCAGAGCGCGGCAGGGAAGAGTAATTAAGTCAAAAGCTGCATCTTCAAAAGCTGGGTTATATTACTTAAGTCGGGGCATCAGCTTTTCAAAAGGAACTCCACTGACCACCATCATTTGGGGGGAGTAGCCCTTTTCGTCCACCATAGACCCAAACGCCAAATCACCAGCAGCAGAGCTGTATCAGATCGAGTTATTTACATTGAGCTAAAGCTAAATGCAAGACACAGCATACAGATCATCCAAGTATATGCACCGCCAGCAACCTCTACAGAGGATGAAATAGAACAGTTCTACGAAGATGTCTCGACTGCAAAGAGCTTGGGACGAACAAAACACACGGTGATCATAGGCGATTTCCACGCTAAGGTTGGAGAGAAAAAATGGGGTTCATACGGCCTGGGCACGAGGAACGACAGAGGACAGTTACTATTAGAATGCATGTACAAGGAGAGTATGATCTGCATGAACACATTCTTTAAAAAGTCCAAGTAACAAAAGTGGACATGGAGAAGCCCAAATAGAGAGGTAAAGAATGAGATTGACTATATCCTAACCACAGCGAAACAACACTGCGCGGATGTATCGTTTTAATACAGAAAGTGACCACCGGCTTGTGAGAGCGAAAATATGCATACATACTCGGCACGAAAGATGATCCAGAAAAAATCATCAGCAATCCTCCTTGACCTCCAACACGAGAAAGATAAATATCACTCCTACTTAGAATGAAAACTCTAAGGCGCTGAAAGATCTAGACCTTATCATCCTATCCGAGAAAATAACCAAGAGCATCCAAACCTCAGTGAAACAAGTATGCTCACTACAAAAAGGCAGGCCATCAAAGCTTAGTGCAATCACAATAAATCTGCAAAAGATTCGAAGAGAGATGAATACAGATTCGCCAGAATACTGAGCCATTGACAAACAAGTAAAGAGAGGGATAAGAAGTGATCTAAGAAACCACAACACCCGTCTCATTGAAGACAACCTTAACATGAAGAAATTGCGATCGAATATGACAAGAGGAAAACAGATCATACGAAAGTTGAAAAATGAACAGGGAACAGTAGGGTATGAGAAGCAGGTGATCGTAACCATCATCCAAAACTTCTACCGAAAGCTCTTCAGACAGGAAATGCCAGACGCAGGTTACCAGAGAGATAGCAGAGCACAAATTCTAAATGTGGGATCGAAGGAAATACCGGAGATCGATACATCCGAACTAGAAGAGGCACTGAGATATAAGAAAAACCGCAAGGTTCCAGGCGAAGACCACATTACGGCATAAAAGCTGAAAGAATGAGGAGCCACACTGAAAAAAGCAATCTCAATAAGTGTCTGGAGGAGGGCTGCATCCCAGAAGCTTGGAGAAACGCCGAGGTCATAATCCTATTTAAGAAAGGAGACTGTAGCAACATCGAAAATTACAGGCCCATCAGCCTCCTATCTAGTTTGTACAAATTACTTAGCAAGATATTAACCAGACGCCTGAGTCAAAAACTAGACGTCTATTAACCCATAGAACAAGCGGGATTCAGAAAAGGCTATAGCACCACCGACCATATCCAGACTGTGCGGACACTGATAAAGAAATATAGGGAATACAATGTCCCTCTTCACCTGGGGTTCGTTGACTACCAAAAGGCATATCAAAAGGCATTTGACTCGATAGAAAAATGGGCAGTACTAGGTGAATTGGATAAGGCTAGGGCCGACTCCCGATATTCCACTCTTATCAAGAACTGATACGAGAATGCCACTTTTCACGTGAAGAAAACAAAAGACCTCAACACAGAAAAAATTCCCATAAACTGAGGAGTTAGGCAAGGAGACTCAATATCCCCAAAACTTTTCACCTTGGCTTTGGAAGAAGTCTTCAAAACTTTGGATTGGGAGTGAAAAGGCATTAACATTGACCCATCTACGTTTTGCAGACAACCTGTTTAGCAATGATCATGAGGAGCTCACCAGTATGGTAAAGGAGCTAAAAGAAGCATCACAAGCAGTGGGGCTTCAGATGAACTTAGGTAAGACCAAGATCATGAGTCCTTATAACATCCAGGCCACCCTAGATAGGATTAATATTGAAACAGTGGATGAATACGTGTACTTAGGTCATAAAATAAAGTTAGGGAGTGAAAACCAAACGGTGGAGATTGCAAGAAGGTTGCTCCTCATCTGGGCAACGTATGGTAACCTCTCTCACATCCTAACAAATCCTAGAACTCCAATTATTCTAAAGAGGAAGGTGTTCGTGAGCTGCATCCTACCGGTCATGACGTATGGCCTTGAGACTATGACCTTCGCATAAAAAAAGTGCCAATCACCTGAGAGTGTGTCAGAGGGCCATCGAACGTTCAATGCTGGGTATTAGCCTTAGGGATAGAATAAGGAATGATGACATTAGGAAAAGGACAGGAGTCACAGACATCATGGAAACGGTAGCAAGAAATAAATGGAGATGGGCTGGGCATGTGGTGAGGGACAGTGTCAAGTGGACTAGGGCCATCGGCCAATGGCGACCTAACTAACCCCAGACGAGGTGGAGGGACGACATTCAGAGATACGCGGGGAAAAACTGGATCCAAACCGCCCAAGATCGACACCACTGAAGACAATTGGAAGAGGCTTACGTTCAGGAGTGGACGGAAATAGGCTGATATGATGATGATAATTCATGCCCATAAAGTTGGCCCCGCCATTTTGGATTTTTCGAACAAAGTTCTGCAGCAATTTACTTTAAAAAATGTTGAATATTTCCGGAGATATAGGCAATTCGTTTTGCTCTTCGCTCGCTCCGGCAGTAAAATCAACAATATCTAGCTGAAATTAACTCAATTGGACCAAAGCAGTGAATTATTTTATTAGAAACGGCTAACTATAGTCCAAATGTTAACAATATTGCAGAATTACCCATGTCATTAGGGTCCAGTGAATTGCTGATAACTACTCTGGTAGTACAGTGGTCAGATTCTGTGCCTGGCGGCCCGGGTTCGAATCCCGTCGGTGTTTTTTGAAGTGCAACTTATTTGGGGAGGGTAAGTCCCAAAAAACTAAAAATCAAATGAAACGGAAATCAAAGTGAAATAGTATAATGAAGCTTGCTCCAGTATAGCTAAAGGGCTGAAATTTTCAGGACATATTGCCGGGGTAAAATGAGGATCCTAGACGATAACTGGACCCCGTACCAGCAACCGTTCGGCCAGGAGAGGGGGAGAAGGAAAATTAAAATAATTAATTTAGGGAGTACGGGAAGAGCTACGGGGTCGAAATTTGTATGGTAAGTGCGCCTCATGGGGGGCTACCTTTGATCATATGGGAGGGCGGCCAGCGGCCGGGGCTCTAATTTAAGGGGGGATTTTGGGAAAAAGAAATCGTTTGTTTCCCATATCCTGCAACGGAGCCTCGGATCGGAAATCTAAGCTATGACCTCGGTTCACAGGGCCATCAGTGTCACGGGATCATCTGTGAGAGGTGGGAACTATACATCCACCTCCTACTCCTCCGGATACCCAAAATTTTTCGAAAAAATTTAAAAAAAAACGTAAAAACCTGTTCGGAACAGGACATGTAGCCGGGGTAAAATGAGGATTCTGGACAAAAACTGAACAAGCGATGACCGCGTTTATGAGTAGTGGGAATTATATACCCCCCTACCTTCCCGGATATCCACATAAATGGGAAAAAATTGAAAAACCCCAAAAAATGATGGGAAAGTTAATAAAAGTTATCGGCGAAAAAAAGACGGAGGGTTTTACTACGAGGTCGAGGATGGCAAAAATGGAAAGAAAAAAAGGCTTTCTGGAAAAAAATTGAGTTTTTGAAGAAATGGTAAAAAATGGAAAAACGTAAAAAAATGTTCGGAAAGTTAATAAAAGTATTCTAAAACGAAATAGGAAAAAAATATAATAAAAAATAAAACAAAGGATTGTTCGGGAAGATAATAAAAGTATTATTAAACCAAACAAGAAAAAAATTACAAAAAAAAATTGTTCGGATCGTTAATAAAAGTATTATAAAACGAAATAAAAAAAATAAAATTAATAAAATGAAAGAAGTTAAAGAAACACGGTTTTCGACGAAAAAAAAAGGTTAAAAAAAAGGAAAAAAGTGTCGAAACCGGGGTCAAAGGTTGAGAAAAAAAAGCTTAAAAAAATAAAAACTCAATTCCTAATATCTCGCAGACGTTTCACTTCAGTTGTGTGCACGAAAAAAAATTAATCAAAAAAAAATATTGTTCGGAAACTTAATAAAAGTATTATAAAAGAATATGAGAAAAAAAAATTAAAAAACTGTTCGGAGAATTAATAAATGTACTATAAATCAAAATAAAGAAAAAAATAATAATAAAAAAAAGGTAGAGAAGCGAGATTTTCGGGGGATGCCTTGGATTAGTTTTTGTCGGTTGCGCCCCCGAAACGAGCGGAAGGCCATGCGTACAACCATTTTTTACCATTTATTTATTTATTTTGACAAAGCAATTTGGCAACATTGTTAACAATTGGGCTACAGTTAGCCGTTCCTATTTTATTCATCAGATTTTTTGCACTAATTTACCCTACCACAAGTAGTAGGGTAAGTTAGTGGTCCTACGCCAATTTAACCTAAAAATTCGAGCTTTTTTTGCTCAAATGTCGTGAACAGCACAAACTCAACACGAGATTGTTTTTTTAAATATAGCAGGGCTAACTGATTTTTTAACGAGTTGCTATATTTCCGAGAATTTACAATTTAGAAAATAGCACAACAATTTTTTTTGAAAATCCACTAACTTTATGAACATCCATAATTTAGCAAAAATTTTAATCCGAACTTTACTTATACGATCATTTCTGACTGCCATTTACGTCAAATTTTCGGTTTCGTTATCATTATAAATGTTTGACAGCTTTTATAGCACGTTCCGAAACTTACACAAACTAAGAAGTGTGTAAAGAACAAAAAGACTTGTTTTAAACCAAGACAGCGTTACCACCTCATCGTATCCGAATTGGAGATTGCTTTTTTAGTTTTGATCTCACTTCTGATAACGCAGTAAAGTATTTAAATATACAAAATTCAACTTTTAAGGCTTGCAAGATCATAACTACACGAGGGTACTCTTCAGAGAGATATGATGTAACGGGCATCGCATGTTTATTATAATATGATTTTCAAGCTTAAAATTTTTCTACGGGCTTGTTGGTCTCCGGTTTCCGTGTGTCGAGATGACAAGGATATATAGGATTATTTCCATCCATATTTTGTTGTCGATATAATATGTCATATTATATCGATATAATTTTGATTCGACATAACGCTACATTTTACTCGCAAAATTAGCGCCAAATTACTCACAAATGATTACCTAGAAATTACCAACGGTGAATATAAATACTGGACCTCTATAGTTTAGGTACTTATTTATGATATAGGAAAGCAGCAATTTTTTGTTTTTTTTTCTTCACTAATACCCTAATAAAAAAAAAGTTATAAAATTGTTGTTTTCGTGTTTTAAATTTTTTGATTAAAAAAACTTATAAATTCGTTTAATCTGGCCTTACAATCAATTTTTTTATAGAAACAATCCTACAAAGTATTAAATTTAGATGGAAATACTACGCTTAAAAATGATAAAAAAAAACTACTTCGGTAATAAAAAATAAAGGTCAGTTCAGATATATTTTTAATGACCTCAGAATCATTTATAATTTCAGACAAAAAGAAAAAAAAACAGCGGGTGTCTATTTTTCCAAATTTTCCTCAAAAATTATTGGCATAATTAGAAGATTACAGGTCTGGTTGCAACATCTTTAACACGTAAGTGGCGGGCTATTTCGGTATTTCGACTATGCCGGTTTATATATTACATATTTCACACTATATAACTTTCAATATAGTTATAAGCAAAATATTACTCACGAAAATTATTATATTCATAATAATAACGTGGTGAAAAACTTAAAACGTACATTCCCGTTATTTAGATTTAACATTATGGGAATGATGTAAATAATTAGCTGAGGCAGTAGATATAATTTTAAAAACACCATAAATAATTAATGTATAAATAAATTCCGGTATTTGCTTCTAATAATTCCTTAAAAAAAATCGAAAATATCTTTAATATACTTTATTATTAAGATTGAGAATGGATGATAGAATCAGTGGCAAAACATTGAACTTGCAGAAACAGAACTATTCCGCAGCGCGCATGAGCGTAATGATAATAACTCAAAAAAGTTACGAACTTTCACTGCTACTCATGCCAGGGAAACATATCGATAAGTAATTTATTCCTTCCCCTTTTTTGAGTTATCGTAAAAAACGTTGTGTTTAATTATTTTTTTTTATTCAGTCGGGCTTTTTTCTTCCAAGTGTTTATCCATAATAACAAATAACAACCTGAAAATTACACACACTAAGCTAAGTTTTTAATACGTCCTGCTGCGCACGACCACTGAATAATGGAATAAAGGTTTTGGATAATAAATTACCACGAATCGATGTAAACGGAAATTAACTAAATAGGCATTTAACTATAGAGACCATAAATAATGTCGACGTAGGAGTTCAAATACAAAAATTACAATTTCTAATTTACACGGATTGGTATTGGAAATGGAGCACGTTTTGGCCCATAAAACGGAATTGAACAAAAATCTATTAGAGCTAAATACATAACCATTAAACCTGAATTTAAGTGAAACCGAAAGTGAAATGGTTTTTGAAAAATAAACATTAGTTGTGGAAGAATGTGGAGAAATCTGATGACACTTGGAAGCTGGAAATTACAGAATTCTGCTGGCTTGACCAAAGAAATGAATTATTTTATTCAACAGCGCGTGGACCACTGAAATGCCATTAGATAGCCAAGTTAAACCAAAAACACGAACTTTGGAGGCATGCCTTCGGCTCAAATGTGGTGCAACCAAAACTTTTTTTGGCTTCAATTAATCTATAGGGCAGCCCCTTTCTAGTGCAAAAATGCCGAGAATTCTCGGAGATATAGTAACTCGTTTTTTCAAAAAAAGTCATCCCCCCCCCCCCATATTTTTTTCAAACAATTTTGTGTTCCTATTTATTTATTTGCAAAAAGTGTATAATAATTTTAAAAAAATTATACAATATCATCAAAAATCGAGAATTTTAGTGTACAAACTAATATAATTTTTAGAACTTTTAAAATTTATTAGAAATAGTAGAATTTTTTTGGCATTTAATTAAAATTTATTCAGAATTTGTTCCTATTGCAGATATTTTTAGAATTTTTTAAAACAAATACATAAAAATTAGCAATTTTTAGAATTTTCGAATTTTTGGTGTACAAAATTGGATTGGTGGTAGCCTCGAAACCACCTTGGTGTGCAAGCTAATAGAATTTTTAGAACTTTTTAGAATTTATTAGCATTTCTTAAAATGATCACAATTTTTTTAGTATTTTTAGTATTTTATAGAATTTAATTAGTATTTTTATAGAATTTATTTGTAATTGTTACCTATTGTGCATGCTCAAACGCAAGCAGCGCTGCCCCTCGCCGTGTCGGGTGCCAAACTTCCGCAATAAATTTTTTTTTTTTCAGAAAATTTTTGAAACAATTACATGGAAATTAGCATTTCTATAATTTTTGGTGTACAAAACTGGACAGGTGGTATCCCCGAAATCACTCTAGAATTTTGGTGTGCAAGCTGCAAGCTATAGAATTTTTTAGAATGCATTAGCATTTCTTAGAATTATCGGAGTTTTTTAGTATTTTTCTTAGCATTTTATAGAATTTAATAAGAATATTTTCGAATTTATCTGGAATTTTTACCTACTGCGCATGTTCAAACGCACGCGCAGCCGACAGGCCATACCTCGCCGGGTGGCGAACTTGCGCAATGAATATATTGTTTGAGAATTTTTTTAAACAATTAGGTACATGAAAAATAGCGTTTTTTAGAAGTTTAGAATTTTTGATGTACAAAATTGGGTAGTTGGTATCCCCCTCGTCAAAAACTATGTTAATGAATCGGACGTTATTTGTGCTGAGCTGTGCCGCAATTTATTTTTACAAACCTGGTACCTTTAACTCAGCTTTTTAGCCAACCCAAACTAATCTAAACAAGCACTCTACTTTTCATGCATTATTTATTTATTTACTGCTATACTTTAGAAACACCCTAAAATTGATCCACGAGCAATACGAACAGAAATTAACCCAAATTAATGTCAAAAATCTGTTAAATAACACAATTATCTTCTTTGGTTAGTTTCAGTTAGTGTTTGTTGGTGTTGCTTCCGGAGCGAGCGGAGGGCAACGCATTATTTCAAATATTTGACGAATACATACATACTAGCAAATAGGGTATTCCATGCGTAAATCAATGTGCATTTGCATTCATTCACCTGAATAAAATATCGGGATAGGACACTCCTAGGAAAATTGCTATATCTCCCAGAATTTTAAATATTTTTGGAAATAAATTGCGGCACAAAGCAGCACAGATCTAGCACAAGTCGGTATAACAAGAAAAAAATCAAATAATCCAAAATAGCGGTGCTAACTTTATGAACATCATAGTGGCGTGAGATATTGAAGTCAGTGAGTGACTCCCTGTAAATGGAGGCGATACCGGAGCGTGGTTGCCAATATGTCAAATTTTACAAACCCATTGCATTGTGGGCGATTTCTACGGGGAGTCAGGTTGGGCTTGGACGACGATCAGGTTGTGGCATGCGCGGTTATCAAAAAGGAACTTCAAATTAAGTACCTCCCCTGCTTATATAATTTTGTAAGTAATTTTGGCAACTTCGATCCTCAACTTATATTTAACACGTTTATTTAGCCAGTGTTGACAATGTGTTGTTTTAAATAAAATTGCTCTACCGGATATTGGTATAGCTATATGCAATCACGATGTGAGTATTTTTCGTGAAAACCCCCCAATGAATTAGATGGAGTAAAAATGTTCCCCCAGGGCCATCGGTTCACAAAAAAGCAAGAGCGGAAAATTGTGGGGAATCAATTCATCATGATTGGGATAAACGATTATTGGAAACACCACAAACGACACTAGTGTAACTCCCTATTCCGATTCACAATTATAGGTGACATTATGAACCCTAGAATATATTACAGTGAAAATTCTCTAACTCAAATCTCCAAGAGCTACAAAGGGAAGAAACTCGAGGTAAGGAAAATTCGAATTATAAAAAAATAATATACAGTGTATATCGTTTAAATTAATACCTATTACGGCTTCTCTGCACGTGAAATCGTTTCTAATTAAACGTAAACGTGCAATTTGGGTTTGGCTCAAATCTAGATTCTCACGTACAAGCCCCAATACCTTATCCCTTAAGTCGATTAAAACCCTTCGCTTAATGACAAGATTTAGGCGTAGAGGACCTAGCGTCAGTTGAAATGTGATATCCTTTCGGGTTCGAGAAAATTACAGGTCTATGCAGGATTTATAATCATTATGTTTAACGAAAATATCAAGGAACGAAGCTATCTAAAAATAATTTCACAAATCCGATATCATGACATCCCCAGTCAGAAATTTCAGGCTAGTGCGTCCCTGCCCCCCACGGGTAAGCACATAAAAAGTGAGTTTCAGCTCCTGCATTTAAAGAAAAAGATACTTTTCGAGGACAAAATAAGCCCTACAATTTCCCCTAAAACTTAATTTTCCCACATACAAAATATCCCAGAAAGATTCGGCAATCTCCCGGGAGTATAAAGTAAAAATAACTTCACAAGCTCGTATAATATTTCAGTACTTTGGGCCCTTTTAAATCATCCTGTTAAATTAAATGAAATTATTAGTATAGTGTAGCATTGCGTCGAAAAGAAAATGATAAGCAAAATCGAAGCTCCTAGGCTATTATAGGGAAATATAGCATTTATTTAGAAAACGTTATCGTAGTTGCCATGAACGTTGCAGCATTTTGTTACCTCGGTTACAAGATCAGATTATGCAACACGAGGCAAAAGCGAAATGTATACTAATAGTCCAAGAGATTGAGTAGAGAAGAGTGTATTTTGAATATTTTGATGTCGCGGTTTTCTACATGGGGCAAAAAGTCCAATAAATAGTATCATAACAGAAGCATAATTTATCATACGGGGTTTTTACTTGTATCATGCCACCAAGTTCTAAAAAACTAGCTTTTCTCGCAAACGCTTTGTTAAATCAGACCAACTTAGGTAAATTGTTACAGTAAATTTTTTGATAAAAAAAAATCTACAGGATTTCATTTATATTTAGACACCCACCTACAGAGTTTATTAAAAGAGATAGGCAAAAACTTTTTATATAAAAGATGTATAGTTTTTTCTCTATTATCTTTTGAACATATCAGTCAACACAAATGAGCATCGCAAAGTTAAGAAAAATGAGCAACTCCACTTTTTTAAATGAAACGCTATTTTTGGACTCTAGAGGAATTTAAACGCATTTGGTGTATAATATCCTACCTTTATAGCTGTTTACGAAATATCGACAGTTGAAAATCGGTCATTTTAATACTTAGACAGACTAAAATCTAAGCTGCACGAGGTCACAGAAAACGTTTTGCACATTCCTATCTTAGGTTTTCATAAGCTATCGAATGACAGTAGCTTTAAATTTAACCAGAGATTTATAAGTTCCGGTTAAATTCGAAGTTACTGTCATTCGATAGCTTATGAAAACCTAAGATAGGAATGTGCAAACCGTTTTCGTTGATCTCGTGCAGTTTAGATTTTAGAGCCTGTCAAAGTGTCAAAATGACCGATTTTCAACTGTCAATATTTCGTAAACAGCTAAAGATAGGTATAGGATATTATACACGAAATATGTTTAGATTTCTTTAGAGTCCAAAAATGTAATAATATACAGGGTTCAGGTTCTAAAAACTAGTTTAAATCAAATCAACTTCGGTAATTTGTTACAGGTATGCAATACGAGGTGAAGGCAAAATATATTCATATAGCCCAAGAGATTATGTTACATTTTGCTGTTCTGTTTTTTTTTTCGGCGCATTGATACTAGAGGCAAAAAGTCTCATAAATAGCAAAACCTATAATTTATCTTCAGTTTTTTACTTGTATCATGCCATCAGATTCCAAAAACTAGTTTCTCTCGAAAACGCTTTTCTAAATCAATTCAATTTAGGTAAATTGGTATTGGTAAGCAATACGAGGGGAAAGCAAAATCTTTATATTCTAATAGACCAAGAGATTGGGATTCATTTTGCAGTTTCGATTTCTGTTCTATGCGCAATGGGGGCCAATAAATAGTGCTATAGCAACACTTATAATTAATCGCAGGAATTAGCATATGGAACCTTAAAACTTTTACTTGTATGATGCCATCAGGTGCTTCACCACTAATTTTTCTCGAAAATGTATTTTTATTTTAAATCAAATCACCTTTTATTAGGTAAATTGTTATAGGTATTAAAAAACCGCATTAATAATACACCTCAAAAACGTAAGGTTATGTTTGTAACCTATCCGGATTACTTCTGCTAAATTATAAATTCAAAAAATTGGCCAACTATTCTGGGACACTCTGTATAAATATGATAGTTTATTAGCGCTTTATTTTCATGCTCCAATATTGGTGTTTTAAATAGAATATTAAATATGGCCACCCCGAAACGTGGGAAGTGAATTTAATATAAATGGTAGGAACATACGGAATTATTGACAATAAATGGCGGCCTTGACCTTGAGGCCCATATAAATATTAATATCGTTTCGAGAACCTTTGTTAATTTAGTACGCATCTCTTTACATAATTGCTGATTAGCCAGCAAGCCAGTAATTAACATCTAATAAAGCTCCACCGGTTCGTGGCGGATAATATTATTTTTATGAAATTAAAATATTCGAATCTTGTTCGTGATGAACATAATAATTGAAAACGGGCAGTTTCGTTTGGATCGCTTCATAGGCACTTGTGCCAATTTATACCATGGCATATTCATTTAATATTTTAATGGTGTAAGGAGGTACAAAAAAGTAATAGGCCACAACAATATAGGAAAGACACAAATAAAAAATATAGCTATACAGTGAAGATGAGTCAACAATTAAGGAAAGCTGATTTATGGATAAACTACTATATAAGCCCAATATTATAAACTCCCTCCCTGGATGAACAAGATGATAAATGTCCAGACAAATATAGACCAAGTAGCAACAATTTCAATATCACTTCTTAATTGTACATTTTATAAAAAGAATATCAAATAAGAGGAAAAATAGCGAAAACATTTTTCGAGAAAAAATTAAAGAATTTTCATAATGAAGTATGTAATGAAATTTTTGAATTCTATAAAGAAATGTCTAAATAATACACTTTGTACAAGCTAAGTTTCATAAAACTATGACAAGTAATTTATTTATAACATAAATCTCGGAATGTAAGATACATTTAGGTCACAAGTGCATCTTGTTATAACAAATCGAAACCTATCCTTTCAACGTATGAAACTGATGCGAAAATTTAGCAAAAATAAGCAACATTGCGAAGCGTTGAAAGTGTTGTAAATTTCAATTCAAACAATCATCAATCACATGTTTATGTAAAGATGAAATGTGATGAAAAGTGAAATTCGTGTAACTGAGAAATAATGCACCTGTACTTAGTTTATCCCAGAAAATGCATTTTTCTCTTCTATTTATGGCCAAAAGCATATTTTATGTTCTACAGTCAAGAAACGTAAGCCCGTTTATTTATTTATATATAATTATTATTATTTCATATATTTGCAAAAATTCGAGTGCCCAACAGGCAAGAGGTTCAATTCGTTGAGCCTTAAATCGATTTTCCAAACTAAGCACTAGCACTTTATATTTTAAGATTTTAACAGTATTAGCTCTTTTATTCTCTAGCGAATATTAATTATTTTAATACCGGGGAGTTTTTAAAAAATATTATTATCTGGCAATTTATTAAGTCATTTTTGGCTAGTGGAACATATTACCTTTTATATTCCTGTTCCTATCGTTAGCCATTTTGTGCATGGCGAACATATTTAAAATTTAGACATATTAGCTTGTTTATTCCATACCGATTGTTTTTCATATGGGGACTTTTAGAAATATACTCTTAAGATAACTTACTCAAGACAAATAATATAAGTAACTTAATTTTGGCTAGTACGTTCCTACTCATATATTTGGCTTTTTTGTTGGATGAATGTACATTTTTAAAATTTTAATAGTATTAGCCTTTTTTTTTCTATATTGACTATTTTAATACGGGGGAGTTTTAAAAAATTATATTTTCTGGCAATTTATTAAGTCAGTTTTGGCTTTTATGTTCCCGTTCATGTCGTTAGTCATGTTTAAAATTTTGACAGTATTAGCTTCTTTATTTCATAACTCGTTTCATAACGAATATTGATTATTTTTACACTTGGAATTAAAAAAAAGTATCCTTTTCAGGCAACTTAGATAAATAATATATCATTTAGCTAAGGTATGATCTGCATTATTTTATAGCAAATATCGACTTTTCCGATGTCTATTAATTAACATTGCTGTTAATTTTTGTAAAAGAGCAGTATTTCTTACAGTTAAAATCACGACCTTAAGGTCGCAAATTGCTGTTTCATAAATGTTCTTGGAACGCTATTGCAACTGATTTTATAAATATACCTATTCTGACCAATGTGACGTCTGGCAAATGGAACATCCTGTAGTTTATTTTACCAGCGAGTAGAGGAATAATAATAATAATAATAGTAATAATAATAAATATTGACTACCGCAAGGCCTTCGATTCGGTCCTTCATGACTGGCTGATGAAGGTACTGGAGATTTACAAGATTTGCCTGAAAGTAAGAGCGGCGCTCCAACATCTCATGAGCACTTGGCGGACCAATATCCTTGTCAACAACAACGCTGGTAAAGTCAAGATATCCAGAGGTATTTTTTAAGGAGGCTGTTTATCACCTGTGTGGTTCTGCCTGGCTCTGAACCTTCTTTCTACGCTACTGAACAACGCGAATATTGGGTACAGACTTAACATCAGGAACGGGCGGAGGTTATGCCACCTATTGTACATCATGGAGGACCTAAAGCTCTTTGCAGAGAACCAGACTGGATTGCACTCTCTAATTAACACCGTTAAGACCTTCAGCGGGGACATAAACATGCATGTCGTTTGGACTTGACAAATGCGCCTTCGTCAACATTAAAAGGGGCGCCGTGGGAAATCCAAGAAGATCAATACCAGGATATCGAGAACTTACATCCCGAAAATGCATACAAGTATTTAGGAATGTCTCAGAACCAACATATCGACCACACGCACCTGAGTAATATGTTCTCCGAGAAGTACAAGAATAGAGTACTCAAAGTTCTGAACACCAAACTTTCATCTAAGAACTAGATCACCGCTCTGAACACCTGAGCAATGTCTGTCTTATCCAACACCTTTGGTATCCTTAAGTGCGGACCTAAATGGACTCGACAGGCTATTCCGGCGACTGATGACCAAATTCCGATGTCTGCACACCAATGCATCGGTTAAGAGGTTATACCTTCAGTGAACAAGGGGCGGTCGAAGTATGATGAACATCTACAGGTTTTGCAGAACACAGGAGAAGAACATACGGTAACAATTGCTAAGATCTGACGATGGTCTGATGAGAATAGTAGCCCAGGAAGATCGAGGATATACGCCACTGAATCAACAACACCGTAATATCGAGTTCGGCATAAGCTCAAGGCAGGGATATCAAGCCACCTGGATGAAACAAGCCTTAAATGGTAAGTTTCCAAGAAGTTTAGAAGCGGACAACGCCGATAAGCCGACCTCACTAGCATGGCTCGACCCCGGTCACCTCTACCCAGACACCGGAGTTATCAGGACTCGCAACTATGAAAAACATTGTCCAAGACTTGACGTAGAGGACAAGTGTAGGAAGTCAATCTATAGAGCATATCATCGCAGGCTGTAGATCACTCGCAGATATAGCGCATACCTAGGACGTCACAATCAAGTGGCTAAAATCATCCACCAACAGCTGGCTCTCAAGAACGGACTCCTTCAAATATGCCTACCGTATTACAAATACCAGCCCCAAGCAGTCTTGGAAACAGATAAAGCGGTACTGTATTGGGACAGGTTTATAATAACGCATAGAACGGTGGACTACAACAGAGCGGATATCGTTATCATAGACAAGAAGAAAAAGACTGGAGCCATCATTGATATAGCTGTGCCGCTATCTCATACCGTCAGAAGAAGTGAGACAGAAAAACTCACAAAATACGAAAAACCTTGCAGTAGAGCTGAATAATGTCTGGCAGCTGACTGAAGTCTTCACAATCCTACTGATAATTTCGGCTGAAGGGATCACTTCAAAGAATCTCCCTAAAAATCTTAAGGATCTCGGATTATCCCAGAACATCATGGGATACGCGCAGAAGGCAGTTATACTTCAGACATGCCATATAACCCGCAAATTCCTGAACGGAGCCTGAGTGGGAGGAACTGAATGGGAGGCTAAATCGTTACCAGCGAAAGCTGAGTTAGCGTGGACAACGATAATATAATAATAATAATAATAATAATAATAATAATAATAACGATACTTCGGAGTACACACGAAAAACTAACTCATCTCGTTAGTGAAATTTTGACCAATTCAACAACAACAACAGACCGAAATATACCTGATATTTTATAACATTTGATATCAAACCATTGGAGTACCATGGAATGGATTAAATTTCCATGGCAATTGGCGCCTCGGAACTCCTAAAAATATTTAAATTAACATTAATTGATAAAACCCCTGCAATTTTACAGTTCCTGCTAAATCAGCGGAATGGTGGATTTAACAATAAGAAACTTTTATGTCTATGAAGGTCGCGAACTCGGTCGCGAATTAGTATGGTGTTAGATAAATGTTCATGACCCAATTTTGCAATACATAATTTAATATACTTATTATAGTTTTTCTGTAAGAAATATTAAGAATATTAACATAAAAAGACGCATAACATCACCATAACACACTATGGTTGATAATTCGATCGATTATGTGGGCTTAGTTCTTAAACTTGAAAAGTAATTACAAAAATAAGTGCAGTATTTAAGATATTGGAATCACAAAGTCCAATTTTTGATAATTGTCGATAATGTCATACATTTCTTTCTGGGCCAGCTTTCGGCTACTTTCGTTACTTTTAAGACATAATAATAATTATTTATACTGATATTATGTCACTTTTCATCGCGTAAACCCAAAAACCAATTTCTTTCAGCAAACAAAGCGCTCCATTTAATATTTTAATAGGTGCAGTTTATTTTTGGCACAATTAAACAATTTATTCGGAGAATGTCATCATGTTGCATTCGTCTGTAAACTTTCGGTTTGAACTTTGTTTATAATTTTAATATCCTAGATACTTCTGCGTCCATCAAGTCTATACAAAATTCTATTTATTTGCAATGCGTTTGTAGTAGGTGCGCAAAGTAAATATACGGAGAATTATTTATTCGTTTTAATCGATTTCGAACGGTATTTTAAACGAATCAGATTAACAAACACTGTCAAATGGCACAAATGCTATAGGAAGTATTTAAACATATTAAACAACTATAGTAAACGTCCGACAGTGTTGTTGAGCACAACAAACGTATTATTTGACAGATGTCAACCTTCTTTAATGTGTCATAAGGCGGCGTTCGATATTTTGACAGGCATGTGATTTGTCTTTGTCATTTATATAGACAGATCACGTTACTGTCAAATTTTCAGAACAAATCTAGGAAAAAGATGGTATTATACCGACACGCCACAATAGTTCATTTTTATTTGAACTTGCACGTAATAATTACAAGTACTTGTTTATGAAAGGGCAACGTCTTCTCTCTAAAATATACCTCCATGATTGGTTATAATTTTGGTTTAGAGATTCAACGAAATATCGATACATTTAGTTATGCTTTCATCGTGGCATTTAAAAGTGTAAGTTGCATGAAAGGACTGCTTCAGCCATTTTGGTCCAAATGGTATTTTTTTGCTTTTTGAAGAAAATATAGCCAATTCTCACCCTTTAGGCAGGTCTATAAATGTATGACACAATTACACTTTTTTAATTTTCGATATCAAATCTGATTCTCACCCTTATTTTAATGCCTGTGCAACATGTCTATCTATATATATCTATAGGTTAGTTCTGTTCAGGAATCGATATTCTAATACATATGTCGATATTTGCGGAGAAAATATCGATACTCAAGTCATCAAAGTATCGATACTTTGAACAGTCGTTACATCCCTAATTTCGATAACCGGATCCTCTATCTTTTGGTGTACAAATACAATACGTACGTACAATTTATGAAAAGGACGTGAAAACTATAGTAAATTAGGTCTTTAGGTAGTGTATATAGGGATGTCCAAGATCGATTCGACTCAGCATGATGTCGGTATAATAGAATAAATTTCACTGTCGTGAATCGATTTGTTATATAATTTATACTATTTTCTTTTATACACCCACTGCGAAATATAATATGAGGAGTTAATAATAATTAATTCTATTTAAAAAAAGGTCTCTCTGTTCGAATTGATTCACGGGCTCAATTTTGGCCATTCTTAATTCACCATAGGAACAGCTAGATACTTCAAACCACTAACACTATCAAACATTTAGTTCCTAGTTGGGTACTTTCAAAATTGAGACGGCATCAAAATAATTTAACACTTCCGTTTCATTCTTGGTAGAGAGGTAGCATCGCGTAGTGTAGCGGCTTTTTGACCCCCATTGGCGCAAACCATTGGGGGCTCCTCGTGGCGTACGTTCAGAGACCTTTGTTTCTCCCCAAGGTAGAATCGGGCGTCCTAGCCAGAAAAAAAAATCCATTCTCACCGGTCCCAGGCCGGGGGGACCGGATATTTTTATCTGTGCCCATAAAATTCGAAACTTTTAACATGATATGGTTTAGGACCAGACAAGGTCATGGTCGCCCCTTTGAATGAGCTGGCAAATTGCGCATGTGCAGCAGAAACCATTGTCTTTTGTTGTTAAGACAAAGGGCATCAAGAAAGAAAGAAAGAAAATGATTTAAAGTGCATTTTAAAGAAACGCCGAGACAACTGTTGCCGACCCAGTTTCCGACACGTAACTACTCCCATTGCTTAAAAGCAAACAAAAATTAATTTCTATATAGTTAAAAATTCCCCAGGTAGCGTCATAAATTCGCGTGTGACGTCAATGCTGACCGATATAAGTATGCATTGCCGTCAGGTGTTAAACGGTCTAATCTTCAATAAATTAAACACCTGGGGGGGCAGTTGATACTAAAATAGAATTAATATGTATATATTTATTTAACCCAAACTAATGTTTATTTGTAAATTAGCTGAATCAGTGACTCATGTCATTAGGGTGATTTTTTTTTGGTTTACTGTTTATCATATTCAGAGCCGATCAACTAAAAATACGTTTAATTGGCTAATTTTTGATTTTGCTGTAAAACATTGCTTCTTGCCATTAACAATTCTATATTCGACATATACGATTAAATTTTGCATCAAGAATTAATAAATAGCGCACAAGAACCAGATAATTTCCGGAGGAAACATTTATACTAGATTCTTCTCGCTATCTTGTCTTATATTGCAAACCGGGAAGGGAAATTGGGTCAAGAACTTTTTTCTCGGCTGTCTTATAAAGTAGAGCCATGTAGTTTCCTTTTCCCATTTTCGGGGCTAAAGGGAATAATGAACCTTTTGCGGAATAATGCAACTTTTTATCCAGAAAGTATTACACTGCATGCATGCTTCTTCAAACAGAGGTGACTTGAATCACCGCCCAAAGATAGGGATAGGAACGTACTAGCCAAAACTGACTTGCATATATTTATATTCAGTATGTCGAGTCGCCTTCATATTTAAAAAAAAAAAAAACAATATTCGTTTGGAAATAAAGAAGCTAATCCTGTCAAAATGTTAATATAACGAACAACAGTAACAGAAACATAAAAACCAAAACTGACTTAATAAATTGCCAGAATATAATATCCCACGTATTAAAATAATCAATATTCGCCAGAAAATAAAAAGCTAATACTGTTAAAATTTTAAAAATGCACAGGGTCTTTGCTTATATTTACGTGGCTCCTGGAGCCATTATTTTTGAAGATAAATAAGAGAAAATAAGTTTTACAGAAAAATTGTAGGTTTTCCATATTATCTTTTGAAATTATCAGGAAAAAAATGTCGCATCAATAAATGGAAAAATTCAACTCCTTTAAACGGAACATCCTGTATAATATGCGCTAAAACGTTTTTTTTTTCTGATTTCAATTATAACTATATATGTTGATGATATTTGGGTGAGCCATTTTTGAGATATTTTAGCTTAAATTAAAAATAAAATACAAAAAAGTTTAATAGTGGTGTTAAAAAAGACATGGAAACAATATCATTGCTACGTTTCTTTGAAAGGCATTTATAATTTAAGCTGAAATATATCAAAAATGGCTCACCCAAATATCATCAACATTACAGTGTGTCCAAAAAAGTGTGCAACATACGGGAATATTCTTTATTATTGGTTTCTCAGAAATTTTTATTCCTGATAAAAGTTAATGCTTGAAGAAGAACTATTTTTAATCATGCTAAATTAAGGATAAATTATACAAAAAATACAAAAATTAAAGTTAAGAAACAAAAATTTTAGAATACCCGAAAACCTGCAGAAAAAATAAAGTTCCTATTAAGGCAAAACTAAAAGTCAAATACCATTTTTTCCAATAGTGCACTGTTGCGGAGAAAACTCATGACAAATATTGAAAAAATGTCGAAATGAACACTTTTGGGAAAAATGGTATTTGAGTTTTTTTTTTATCTTAATAAGAACTTTACTTTTTCTGCAGAAGGATTTCCGATATTCCAAAATTTTCGTTTTTTCAACATTCATTTTTGTATTTTTTAAGTACCACGTATCCTTAATTAAGCATCGTCAAAATAATTTTTTTTCCAAGCATCAATTTATCAAAAAAATTTTTTCTGAGAAACCTATAATAAAGAAGTTTCCCATATGTTGCATACTTTTTTGAACACAATGTATTTATTTGAAATCAGAAAAAAATATATTTCGTTTTATCGCATATCCATTTAAAAAAGTTGAGGTTGCCTATTTTTTTTAATTTTTTGATGAGATATTCTTTCCCTGAAAATTTCAAAAAACTATACGGAAAAAAACCTTTTTCTGTAAAACTTTTTTTTCTATCTTCAAAAATAAAGGCTCTAGGAGCCAGGTAAATATAATCAAATACCATGTACATTGACTCACCACAAAAAAAAAAGCTAAATATATGAATAGGAACGATCTAGCCTGAATTGACTTACTTATATTTATGTTGAGCAAGCTGCCTGAAAAGTATACTTCTTAAAATTCCCCGTCTAAAAATAATCAATATTCGTTAAGAAGCTAATATATCAACATTTCAAATATTTACCTTTGTTCGCCTCAAGATGACTAACGACAGGGCACAGGATGTTCTACTAGCTAAAACTAACTTAATAAATTGCCAGAAAATATTATTTTTTTTAACTCCCCCCCTATTAAAATAATCAATATGCGTTATGAAATAAAGAAGTTGGTGTTGTAAAATTTTCAAATATTTACCTTCTGTCCCATCCGGGATGATAAATGCAGTTCACAGCGGCAACATTGCGATCTGTCAATTCGACGCGACGGGAGGAAGAAGAGAGAACGATTCGAGAAGCCGAACGAAGCGTCTGTACCGCGGCTTACCTAAATTTAAATATTGTTTCTTTTTCTGTAAAATAAATATAGTTCATTAAAGTAACTTTTGTTAAACATCCTGTGTGTTTGACTGGTCCTTCGAAGGAGAGAAAACCCCCAACATTTTGGTCCAATCGAGCCAGATACGATCCTGAAGCAGAGCAGCCTTTGAAAACAGAAAAAGCCATAACCGGTGAGCCCGTTTCATTATAATGCGATCCCTTCTATTCCCTAAAAATATATCGTTCCTGTAGAATTTAAGCATGCATTTTGCTTTTAGTTGCCTAATTTAGTAGTTAGTAATTTCTATTATTGTTTTGTCGATCGTATTGATTTAAAATCGTTATTATCGAAATTCAGGGAAAAGATACGCCTTCGGTTGGTCTCTGTCACATTCGTATCTCGTTCACGTATAACACATATGAATTTAAATTTAAATCGACTTCATAATATCGTAATTAGTTATATAGATATCGGATTATCAATTCAGATATACCTAACTGAAACTCGAATCGAAATATCGTATTTCTCATTTGAATTATTGACACAAGAATAAGTTGTTATTTATTCTTGTGTTATTGATACACGCAGACACGCTTATCAATTATTATTATTGGTCTCGTTCTATCGAATGTAGGAGGCGAAATATCGTTAGCAATATACTCGCTTGTTGAAATATATCGAATTAGGTACCCGTATTTCCTCGTGATTTAACAGTAACAGACTGAACTGCCATTTTATCGCTTGAATTTAATTTAAACAATGCCTAAAAAAGGTAAAAACAGACAAGCGGATGTTAGTTCCGCGGATATCGAAAACGATGAAGTTTTAGAATTCTTGCATGCACGATCGGTAATCTGTGAAAGATTAGTTAGATTTACAAATTTCTTAGAACAAATATCGTTAGAAAACGCTAAAGAATATCAATTTGAAATAGAATCGCGTTTAAAAAGTGTCGAAGACGACTTTTCGGAGTTTGATAAAATTCAAACGCGGCTAGAGTACTTAAATTCGGATGAAAAAGAAAATAGACTAAACACCGAATCGTTATTTTATTCAAAAATATCGAAAGCTAAACGTTTTATCTCGGAATGTCAGGAATCTTACAAAATTCCAGTAACCTCTGGACACAACGCCATCTGTAGTCTAGATGGCGCGGCTGGACATCAGCCTAGCGCTATTGCAACGTTGCCAGACTTGGGTTTACCTAAGTTTTATGGGAATTGCGAGAATTGGTATAGTTTTTGGGACCAGTTTCAAGCAATTGTAGATAGTAGGTCTGATATTAACAAAGTCAGAAAATTAATGTATTTAAAATAATGTTGTCAGGAAGACGCTTTAAAAGTAATCGAAAACATTGACTTAATCGCAAATAATTATTCAATCGCAGTTGAATTATTAAAAAAACGTTATGAAAATCGCAGAGCCATAATAAATTCGCATATTAACATTATTTTATTTAATCTACCGAGTGTCAACAAAGAGTCTCCTGTTTATTTAAGAAAGTTGCTCGATTCATTACATCAACATTTATCAGCTTTAGAAAAATTACAGCTACCGGTTAATTATTGGGATGCGCTCTTAATACCGGTAATATTGCAAAAACTAGATGAAAGAACAAAAAGAGAATGGGAAAGTAAACTCAATGATCAAAATTTACCAACAATGAAAGAACTTACGGATTTCTTAACAAAGAAATGTTTTACATTAGAGGCAGTACAAGTAAATAATCAAAACAAATTACCAGATCAAATCTATCAATATAAAAAGCCACCATTACACGGTGTTAGAAGGGTTGTAGGACATATTCACACTAATGAACAGATACAAACGCTCAGAAACGACAAAGAAAATATTCATTACTCTTGCATAATATGTAAAGAAAAGCATTTTATTTATCATTGTCCACGTTTTGCTAATTTAACTTTATCGGAAAAATATAACGAAATTAATAAAAACAAACTATGTGCAAATTGTCTAAGATCCGGGCATAACAAAAAAGAATGTTTATCAAGCGGATGCAAAAAATGCAATCTCAAACACAATACGACTTTACACGTAGACAATTATAAACATCAAAATCGGTTTAACCCAAATCCTATAAATGTAGAGCAAAATAGGAATGATAACAACCAAGAATCGAGAGAAGTTCAGGGCGGGCGGCAAAATTTAAACGCGACGTTACCGCTACCTTTAACGGGTGAAAATGCTAGACCAACGATGTGTATTATCGGTCAGACCATTTCAGATATAAATGACAATAAAAATGAAAATGAAATTCATGAAAACAATAGCTTTGCTAACAGCCAAAATAATATGATGCATTCGTTTGCTACGATCGATTCAAATCAGGTTTTGTTGTCTACGGCTACAGTTTTAATACAAGATAATGATAACAAGTGGGTAAAAGCCACAGCTTTACTTGACTCAGGCAGTCAATCAAATTTAATTAGCAGGCGATTTTTAGAAAAACTAAAATTAAAAGGTGAAAAAATAAATATTCCTCTAACCGGTATAAATAAAATAGAAACTCAAATAAATAGTAAAACAGTTGCGAAAATAAAATCGCTTTATGAGAATTTTGAAATAAAATTACATCTTTTAGTATTACCGGAGATAACAGAAAATCTTCCCTTACAAAAATTTGATAAAACGCGTTTATCTATACCACATGAAATAAAATTAGCTGATGAACAGTTTAATATTCCTAAATCGATAGATCTTTTAATCGGTGCTGAAATATTCTTTGATTTACTTAAATGTGGAAAATTCAAGATAGGAAATAATCTACCGGTATTACAAGAAACAACGTTAGGATGGGTGGTAACGGGAAATCTATCTTTAGATCGATATGGAAATAAAAATAATCGTAAAATATGTAATTTTAGTAAAATTACGAATCAAATATTAAACGATAGTTTGATTAAATTTTGGCAAATAGAAGAGTTCGAAACGAAAATTCCTTTATCAAAAAATGATCAGTTTTGTGAAAACTATTTTATAGCGACTACTAGGCGAAAAGAAAATGGAACTTTTGTGGTAAAATATCCATTTAAGCAAGAATGTGAAAAACAATTAGGTAACTCAAAGGCAACAGCCCTTAAGCGATTTAAAAAGTTAGAAAATCGGTTTTCTATAAATGAAAATCTAAAAACCCAGTATATCCACTTCATGAGAGAATATGAATCAATGGGTCATATGTCGTTTGTTGCAACATTAGATAAGGACGAATCTATAGAACACGAATCATTTTTCATGCCGCATACAGCGGTTATTAGGGACTCTGCAGTAACTACGAAATGCAGAGTTGTATTTGATGCAAGCGCGAAAACAAGCACAAATGTGTCCTTAAACGATTTGTTGTTAGTAGGCCCTACTATACAACCAGATCTATTTTCAATTTTGCTTCGCTTACGACTTCGAACATATGTTTTATGCGCAGACGTTAAGATGATGTATCGTTGTATAGAAATAGATCATAGTGAACGTTTATTTCAAAAGATTATTTGGCGCGAAAATCCCGATCATGAATTGAAAATATACGATTTAAATACCGTAACATATGGTACTTCAAGTGCTCCATTTCAAGCAACACGATGCCTAAAAGAAATAGCTAATTTAAACAAACAAAAATATCCGCGAACATCCGAAATTATTGAAACTTGCTTTTATATGGACGACTTACTTCTTAGTGTAAATTCGATAAAAGAAGCAAAACAAATATACCACGAATTATCAGAAATACTGTCAAGCGCAAATTTTGAATTACGCAAGTGGTCCTCAAATAATCGAAACATTTTAAATTATATTTTAACAACAAATGATAGTAAAGACGAGAATCTAGTTTTATTTCAAAAGGAGAAAGAGCTTAAAACGTTAGGTATAATATGGGATGCGAACAACGACAACCTAAAATATAATATTGATATTAACATAGATAAACATAAAGTTACAAAGCGCGCTATGCTCTCTATTATAGCACAAATATTTGACCCTCTTGGATTAATCGGACCCGCAATCGTTAAAGCTAAATTGCTTATGCAACAACTTTGGCATTTAAAATTAGATTGGGATAAAGAGGTTCCCATAGACATAAAAAATAGTTGGCTACAATTTTCATCTCAACTTCATTGCTTAAATAAAATAACAATTGAACGCCATGTATTATCTACAGACGCTCAAAAACTCGAGCTTATAGGATTCAGTGATAGCTCTGAAAAAGCGTATGGGGCATGTGTGTATATATCGTCAATCACCAAAAACGGAAATATAGTTAAACTTTTAACAGCTAAATCTCGTGTAGCCCCACTAAAAAGCCAATCGTTACCACGTCTTGAGCTGTTAGCAGCAACTTTACTGGCAGAATTAATTTTCAAAATTAAAAACACTCTCGATATAAATATTTCTAAAACAACCTATTTCACGGATTCCACGATAGTACTTTCTTGGTTAAAAATAGAACCCTGCAATCTCAAAACCTTTGTAGCTAATCGTATAACTAGAATTACCGAACTTTCGAAAGTAGATGATTGGAAACATGTAAAAACGAAGGATAACGCAGCGGACATTATTTCGCGAGGTTTAAACCCCGAGGAATTAATAAACAACAAAGTTTGGTTTAACGGCCCAGAATTTCTAACAAATGGAGCTTACTTAAACTCTTCAGAAAATCTCGAATTAGACTTAGAACAAATACCCGAATTAAAAAGTCAATCATTTACTTTACTGGCTAGGGAATTACCGCAAAATTTAAACGATGAATTTGACATTTTTGAGAGATATTCTACCTACTGAAAATTGTTACGAATAATTGCTTATATCTTAAGATTTAAGACTCGTTGTTTAGATAAAACTAAATCAATTTCAAATCTCTTAACTATAGAAGAGTTGAATTATGCTGAACAAAAATCAATTATCCTAGCTCAATCTCAAGATTTTAAACAAGAAATTACAGATATCAAAAAGTTTAATTGTGTAAATAAACAAAGTAAAATACGTAGCTTAAATCCCTTTTTAGATCAGCAAAACATTTTAAGAGTAGGGGGTAGATTGTCCAAATCGGAATTAAATTTTAATCAACAGCACCCTATAATTTTGCCAGGCAAGCATAAATTAACGTATTTAATAATCTTAGACCAGCACCTCAAAAACTTGCACGCAGGTACTCAAAATTTATTGTCAATTATAAGATTAACCTTTTGGCCTGTAAATGGTAAAAATGCAGTAAAACAAGTAATAAAATCGTGTGTTAGATGTTACAGAGTTAACCCTACTCCATGTAAGTTTTTGATGGGAAATTTACCAAGTACTAGAGTGACTCCTAGTCGACCCTTTAGTAACTGTGGAGTCGACTATGCTGGACCAATTTTTATAAAAGAAGGTAATTTACGCCGCAGTAAATTAGTAAAAACATATTTATGTATTTTTGTTTGTTTTTCTACCCGCGCAATCCACATAGAACTAGCAACAGATTTAACTTCTTCTAGTTTCTTAAACGCATTAAAAAGATTTTGTGCTCGTAGGGGAATGCCTTCGAACCTTTACTCCGATAACGGCTTAAACTTTGTCGGAGCTAACAACCATTTTATCGAGTTATATAGACTTTTAAACGATCCTAAACATAAAGAAACTGTTTCGAATTTTTTAACGAACGATAAAATAAAATGGCATTTCAGTCCTGCGCGATCCCCCCATATGGGTGGACTTTGGGAAGCGGCAGTAAAATCTACAAAGTTTCACTTAAAGCGTGTTTTAGGCGAATCGTCCTTGAATTTTGAAGAAATGTATACGCTACTGGTTCAAATTGAAGCATGCTTAAACTCTAGACCCTTAACTCCTCTATCAAACGATCCGTCAGATTTTCTTTCCCTAACCCCAGCGCATTTTTTGATCGGGAACTCACTGGCAAGCCCTCCAGAAGAAGACGTTAGGGATGTTAAAACCACCAGGTTGGATAGATACCATCGACTTCAGCAGCTAAGGCAGCAATTTTGGGAGAGATGGTCGAAAGACTATTTAACACAGTTACAAACTCGTACTAAGTGGCAGCAGAACATTCAAAGTGACTTACAAGTTGACTCGTTAGTTATCCTCATCGAAGACAATGTCCCACCTTTAAAGTGGTCCATGGCAAGAGTTATTGAACTCCATCGTGGTTCCGACAATGTTGTACGAGTAGTGTCAGTTAAATTACCCAATGGTAATGTTCTAAAACGTTCGATAAACAAAGTTTGTTTGATGCCAATTGAAGTGTAATAATCGGACTTACTATTCAGACTTTATCGCCCAAGCCACGTTCCTATTTGCTTTGTTGAAAAGGAGCTTTTCAAGGCGGGCGGCATGTCCCATCCGGGATGATAAATGCAGTTCACAGCGGCAACATTGCGATCTGTCAATTCGACGCGACGGGAGGAAGAAGAGAGAACGATTCGAGAAGCCGACCGAAGCGTCTGTACCGCGGCTTACCTAAATTTAAATATTGTTTCTTTTTCTGTAAAATAAATATAGTTCATTAAAGTAACTTTTGTTAAACATCCTGTGTGTTTGACTGGTCCTTCGAAGGAGAGAAAACCCCCAACACCTTCGTTCCTTTTAAAATGACTTACGATAGGAACAGGAGCATAAAAGGCAATACAATATTGGATACATGATGTTCCACTAACCAAAACTCAGGTGATAAATTTCCAGAAAATTATTTTTTTTTACTCCCCCGTATTAAAATACTCAATATTCGTTACAAAAAAAAAGAACCCAATACTGTTAAAATTTTAAAAATGTACCGCCATTCGCCGCAAAAATTGTCAAATATAGGAATAGGAACGCACTAACCAAACTCCACTTACATATATTTATCTTGAATAAGTTGCCTGAAGAGTATACTTTTTGAAATTCCCCGTATAAAAATAATCAATATTCGATGTGAAATATAGAAATTAATATGTCAAAATTTCAAATATTTACCTTCGTTCGAATCAAAATGACCAACGATAGGAACAAGACCATAAAATGCAATAAGCCAAAACTGACTTAATAAATTGCCAGAAAATTATAATTTTTTTAAAATTCCTCCGTAGTAAAATAACCAATATTCATTAGAAAATAGAAGCTGATGTTGTTAAAATTTTAATAAAGCCTAAATAGAGGAATAGGAACGTACAAACCAATCTTGAGTGAATTGCCCGAAAAGTATAGTTTTTAAAATTCCCTCGTATTAAAATAATCCCTATTCCTGGCCGGCAAATTGCAAATTTGGGCTTATTAAACTATATTTTACGTGTTTACATAAAAAATAAAATAATTTGTAACGAAATAGAATACGAAAAAGTTATTTAGATTTTTACAGGAGCTTCAAAATGCCTTTATATACAAGGCTTAACTTTACTAATGGATGCCTACTTGTCAGTAACCCCCTTGTATAGAACAGGAAAAACAATGGATACCCGAAAAAGCATGTTAAATCGTATCGATCTTTTAATACCTATGCGATAAATATAATACGCGTTATATCGGCGTGATTAATGAATAGTTTGATCGAGAGCCAAAATTAATAACCCTTGAATAAACAGCGTCGGTTTTCTTTAATAACGATTAAATCGACGGTTTTATATTTTTTAAAAGCGTTGCATACTAAAAATAAACCGCGTAACCCGTGAAATTAAAAGGCCATTCAAACTTTCCAATACGGAACGTGTGGCATCGATTCGGACAAATATTTAGAAAACGCGTCTGGTGCTTGGAAAAAATTGTACCAGATATTTCCGCAATTCCGGATAAATGCCTCAATATATTCGTCAGCTCGGGAAAATTTATCTAATCGGTTTCAAGAGCAGTCGTTTGATGAATTCGTATTGGTTAGGAATGCTTGATAAATCTAACCAAAACCAATTTATAGCTAGAGAAGGCTTTCAGTCAAATTTTCCCAAAAAAAATAGTACATGCCCTTTAAAAGTGACTTAATTACGAATTCATTATAGTAATTTTTTTGATGATGATGATGTTATGTCCGACCCCCGATCATCTGGCAGCAAACATTACTCTTAATTTTTGAATAAACCTCGTTTACGGTTTTGCACCATTAAGTATGCACCTCACATTACATTTTTGTAACTCAAATAAATAATATGTCAGTGGAGCTACAGGGTTTATTCAAAAAGGATTGTTTAATGCCAGGATGTGCGTAAAGCTATGAATAAAAAAAAATACTCAAAAGTGACCTCAGTGGAAGCCATGTAGACACATTTATAAAACATTACTTAAATTCGTTTCAAACGAATAAAATTAAATTTGCGTTTAGCTTCTATATGGCTCATTTGATCCAATTCAAAAAGCATTAAAACCTGTCGATATCTTGATGCTGCGTGCATCCATGGAAAGTCAGTTCGCTTTATAATCCCAAATATACCAATCGAAAGCCTTGCTTTCATGGTTTTCGATCCTGCTGAAATTACTCACCTTCTTCCGCAGGAAGTTCTGAAACACAATTAAACAGAATTATTATTACTGGAATAACGTACACATTATGCCCATTACGTATTTCTAAAACATGTTCTGGCGCGCTTCAATTAAAATTAACGATTGCGCCTATCATTTTTATTTAAGCGTTGCGAGTTGTGGGCGGACGTTTTAAGAAAATAATATGTCAAAGTTAGCTCTTTAATACGCAGTTAAAAATAGTTGTTGAAAACCCAGTTAAAAATATAGAAAACTTAACATAGTTCGCGTGGGTGTGATAGAACAAGATTTTACGCAAATAAAATTCAACGAATGTCAGTTGAACTGAATATAAAGGAAAATGTTCATTACAAGTGAAGCAGCGAACAGAACTAAAGAACGTGGGTAAAAATAGTCGAGGGCGTAAAATAATGCACTCCCATCAGCTGTAACGGAATATACGTTATCAAATATCAGTCTATTCCGCTCCACTTACTTCTATCTATTTATCAATGGTTTTCAATGTTCGATATATTAATCGGCAGTGACACCTATCTGTGAATTGATATATTTCGCACAATTAACCATTTAAGGAGAACAGGTACGCATATTTATATCCATAATTTTCGGATTTGTGTCAATGCAGATTTCTTTATTGAGTGAGTGTCATCTGTTCGGAAAAGGGGTTATCTCGTATAGTTGTTAATTGAAGGACGTAGTACGTTGTTCAATACCTGTAATTTAAGCATGTAATCTGCAATAGATTGCTACGTTTAGTGTATGATGAGTGTTTCGAATTGATATATTTCGCACAATTAACTATTTAAGGAGAACATGTACGCAGATTTATATCCATAATTTTCGGATTTGTGTCATTGCAGATTTCTTTATTGAGTGAGTGTCATCTGTTCGGAAAAGGGCTTATCTCGTATAGTTGGTAATTGAAGGGCGTAGTACGTTGTTCAATACCTGTAATTTAAGCATGTAATTTGCAATAGATTGCTACATTTAGTGTATAATGAGTGTTTCGAATTAATTTATTTCACATAATTAACTATTTAAGAAGAACAGGTACGCAGATTTATATCCATAATTTTCGGATTTGTGTCATTGCAGATTTCTTTTTTTTTTTTTATGGCAGTGGCACACACACTAAAGGGAGACCCTATGGCGCTCGACGAGCGGCGTGTGTGCGAAGATGTTGATTGACACGGCTCTTGAATATTTGTAAGTTGTAATTTGTGGGAAACAAATGTCCTGGGAGTGAGTTCCACAGTGATGCAGTGCGCCAGACAAAGGAGTTCTTGTAAAGCGATGTTCTAGGTGTTTCCAGTTGTACGACGAACTGGTGCGCTCTTGCCGTCTGTCGTGACTGTCTGACAGGAGCTGCCAGGGGCGGGATGAGGCGGACCAAATCCTGGGAACATCTGCCGTGAAAGTATCTGTAAAACAGAGATATCTCGGCTACATGTCTGCGATGTTCCAGACTATCTAGATTCCGGGTCAACTCCGGGTCGCCGACGAGACGCACACCTCTCTTCTGAATGGAATCCAGCAGCTTTAGGGTGTGCTTTGGTGCGGCACCCCAGATATGTGAGCAATATTCTAAGCACGGTCTTATTTGCGCTTTGTAGAGCAAGAGCAACTGCTGCGGTGTATAGAGTTTTTTGTTGCGAAATAGCGCACCAAGCTTCTGGGAGGCTGATTTTGCGATATCAGCAACATGGTCATGCCATGACATATTGCTGTTGACCGAGACACCCAGCAGCCCGATTGACGAGGATGAAGGAATGGTCGATCCTGCCATAATGATGTCAGGGCCCGCTGTATTGGCCCTCTTAGTAAACGTTGCTGCTTGGGTCTTTGCTGCATTGAACTGGACCAAATTTCGGTCGCCCCAAGTTTGAACTTTCTCCAGGTCTTGATTAATTGCTGTAATCTGCTCCTGTCTGCGGTGATGAGTCTCAGTCGCTGGTAAGGGTTGTTCTGATCTAAAATGGGAGACAAGGGTACTGTCATCCGCAAAACTGTAAACAGGATTATTTGTTTCGGTCAGCAGGTCATTAATATAGATGAGGAACAGAGTTGGTGAAAGTATTGCGCCCTGAGGCACGCCCGCGTTGATGGTGAATGTGTCCGAGATGTGTCCATCGACTGCAACGTGCAGAAATCGGCTCTTAAGGAAACCGGCAAGCCAGCTGCAGAGAGAGGCTGGCAGTCCGAAGGACGGTAGTTTGTTGAGCAGTCCGTCATGCCAAACTCTGTCGAATGCCTTTGAAATATCCAACGCAATCGCTCGAGACTCTCCGTAGTTCTCAATTGCCCTACTCCATATATGAGTGACATAGACCAATATATCTCCTGTCGATCTCTCTTTGCGAAAGCCGTATTGATTATCACTGATTATTTTGTTGTTGTGTGAGTGTCATCTGTTCGGAAACTGGCTTATCTCGTATAGTTGGTAATTGAAGGACGTAGTACGTTGTTCAATACCTGCAATTTAAGCAAGTAATCTGCAATAGATTGCTACATTTAGTGCATAATGAGTGTTTGCACGCATGATATATTTCGCACAATTAACTATTTAAGGAGAACAAGTACGCAGATTTATATCCATAATTTTCGGATTTGTGTCATTGCAGAT
>MU189953.1:22297-47141 GCA_016904865.1 Pissodes strobi | reverse complement strand
TATTTTACGAACATTTTTTCTGAAAAAAATTGAGAAAACTGTTTATATGGTCGAGGTTTTTATAATATTATTGTACACACTTCAGACATTAATGCCATCTTTAGGAAAGTATAAACACTATAATGATATGTGCATATAACATACACTTCCATTCGTTATTAACGTTTGATGTTCGCTAGATGATTTCCTTACGTGAAATTTGAATACTTTGATGCTGTACGACAATATTATTACTTAGTAAATTTTACGAAATCGTTAACAAGGACGAAGGCCAGGTTTTGTTTACATATTTTGCTGTTAGCTATTGCGGTACATCTGATATATGGAAATCCTTTGTGGGGCTATGTCTAGGCTTGTTAATGATGCTTTGTGTTTATGGGTGCATTTTTGCGGTCTACACACAATGCGGCCAAAATTGTTCCAATCATCGTCTCAAAATTTTGCATTTTCACATGAAGCTACAGCAAAGTGACGGCATGTCAAGATTTTGTTTTTTTAAATTAATTCAAAGATTCAACGTCTTAGGTTCGTATTTTAGATGGTTTTCAAATAGGACTCCTTGTATTTCCACGTGGGATAATAGCGTTAGATTTCACATAACAGAAGGCAGTACAAAAACCATGAACGCATTAAGGTTTGAAAGAAAATCTGGTGTTGCTCTTCAGTGGAGTATATATCACTATTTTAAATACATCTTTCCAAAAAGTCGATATGCTCTTACCTACTATAGGGCGTATAAAGTATAGGTTCCTTTTCTCCAATACATTAATTCGTGAAAATATGGCTCTGTTAATCGAAAGTTTTGATGCATCGTTTTGCAACTAGTTTCACTTCAACATATGTTTAAGAGCTGTTGTCCAGAGTTTTACAACAGGTGAATCACCCTTGAATAACTCGGAGATTTACGTTTTTAATGCTGATGAGTTCGTTTGGATTAGTTACAGAGTTAACTAACTAAATGTTCCAAAGCCAACTAAACCAAACCAAGCCTAATCCAAAATAACGGGCAGCCGATCAAATCTGGCACTGTATTCAAAAGAAGAAAGGCTATAAGTTTAAAAAAAAATCCACGCAACCAAAGATGAAAAGAGCAGCAAACGAAAGATGCGAAAAAGCGAAAATAGAACAGAACGGAAAAAGTGAACACAGACGCTGGAAATGCAGAAGAAAGGATTCTTATAAATATGTTCTATATTGTTGTGGAGGATTCATTCTTACCCTGGAAGGATTCTTATCGCATAAGCAGGTTGATAGTTATTTTTAAATTCCCACTATTCTGAACGATCAAAAAGAGAGCATAACAGTGTTCACACTCGAAGAAAGTCCAACTGCAGCTTTCAAAACAAGACCAAGTGTTCCTCACAACCTCTCCACAAAAATTGTTATTACCAATAATCCAGAAACCATCTCCAGGTTAATACGAAAAATTTTCTCTAAGCTAGGGTAAGCAGCTAAGCTCATACTTAAACCAAAAAATTAGATCTGACGCAATCCCTAAACTGCAAGCCGATATGCCTTTTGGACTACATGGGAAGAGGCCTGGTTGCACAAACTAAGAGAGAAGAAATTGGAGGAAGAGCAAATCTCCCACGACTACCAAAGCACCATTGATTCTATAGACAAAATGATGGCTCTACTAGAGCAAACAGAAATACGAGCTAATGAAAACCAAGTTTTTGGCCGATGGTGACAATAAAACATCGAAAATGTACGTACTTAACGCGCATAGTACATACAGTGGTAGGTGCCTATTAGATCGGGACATAAAGAACCGAGTCCATCAAGGGTCGGTTTTTGGAACAACCTCGTGAAATAACCCAAACTAACTCGGCGATTTAATGTTTGAATCTGATTAGTTATTTTGGGTTAGTTACAGAGTTGAAAAAGTCCAACTGCAGCTTTCAAAATAAGACCGAAAATACTCCTGACAACCTCTCACAAAAATTGCTATTATCAATAATTAAGAAGCAATCTCCAGGTTAATATTGTTACGTTTTTCCCGTGGGTTCTTAACAAAATTACAACTTGACTATTTTCAACTTATACTCTCTTTATTCACTACCACTGTATACAATTTAACACTTTAAACTACTCTTATAACTTTACAACTAATATCTATTCAACACTCAATGATTAACTGAACTGAACTGCCTAACATTCGCCTTAGGTCTGCTTATATATAATCTTAAATCTATCACGAATATTCGGGAAGTATTCCGAGGCCACTCTATACGATCTCGACGAGGCCATCGAGATAATTCCAGCGATCCCGAATCTTCGCTACCGGCCGGGCGATGAGTCATACAGACAAAGAAGCGAGCGGCACGGGCGGCGGCTAGTTCTATAGGGTAGCACAAAAACGTTCGGACGGTTGTTAATCGTATCATTGCCTCCCTCTTAAACCTGATCGTCCCGATCAGATACTTCTTGTCCGTGATATGCTTTCAGCCTGTCGAGGTGAACAACTTTCAGTTTGCTTCTGGGACTACGCTGAATTCTATACACAACGTCATTAATTCTTTTGATGACTGTATAGGGTCCTTCCCATACTGGCGTTATCTTGGGAGATCTTCCTTTCTTCCTTTGCGGATTATATAACCAGACTTTATCGTTCATCTGAAATCCCATAGAATTAGCTTTGAGATCATATCGTGTCTTCATTCGGTCGCTGGCTTTCTCCGTGTTTTCTCTGGCTAATTCATGGATGTATAGTAACTTTTCCTTAAGGGAGTCCGCGTAGTCTTGAATTTCCATATCCTGGTTGTCTGGCGTTCCGAATAATAGGTCGCAGGGTAAGCGGAGTTCTCTTCCAAATAAAACCATGGCTGGTGTTAGTCCTGTCGTGTCATGGACTGCTGATCTATAGGCCATTAAAAATAGTGGTATGTGTTGGTCCCAATCTTTCTGATGTTCATCTACGACTTTTGACAAATGTTCTTCAATGGTCTTGTTAAACCTCTCAACCATGCCATCTGATTGAGGATGTAAGGCGGTAGTCCGTGTTTTATGGATGTTGAGTAAATCACAGACTTTCTGGAAAACCTTGGATTCGAAGTTGCGTCCTTGATCTGAATGCAGCTCTAATGGAACACCAAATCTGCTGAATAGGTTATTCACAAGGACCTCTGCTATGGTAACAGCTTCTTGATTGGGGATTGCAAAAACTTCAGGCCATTTACTGAAGTAGTCAATTGCCACTAAAATGTACTTGTTACCATTATTTGTTTCTGGAAAAGGGCCAGCTACGTCAATGGCGATACGTTCAAAGGGTAGGCCCACATTATACTGTTTCATTTTGCCCCTAGATCTTGTTTTGGGTCCTTGGCTTGCGGCACAGGTTGAGCACTGCCGACACCACGATTTCACATCCTGGCAGTAGTTGACCCAGTAAAATCTGTCGCGAATCTTGTCAATCGTTTTGTTCACTCCGAGATGAGCACCAGACTTTCCATTATGAACTTCTTCCAGAACTTCCGATATCTTCCTCCTTGGTACCACTAACTGTGTCTTCACTACTTTGCCATCGGCGCTTTCCCAGGCTCGTTTAAGAAGTCCATTTTCCACCACCAGGGAGTCCCACTGAGCCCACAGAGTTTTAAAAGCAAGTCCTTTATTTGATATCTCGCTCCAGCTTGGTCTTGCTTGCTGTTCTTCTTTAGCTCTTAACAATAGTGCTATTTCACTATCTTCAAGCTGATCCTTTTTAAGTTGCTCTGTGGTCCACTGCTGATCAACCTCAAATTTCGTTAGCCTAATCGGAGTAATTCCTTCTCGTTGATCTACTCTTTGGCAATGCTTACAATTATCCGCGCATGGTCTTCTGGATAAAGCATCTGCATTATTATGCAATCTCCCTGCTCTGTGCTTAACCTTAAAGTTATATTGTTGTAACTTTTCAAGCCACCTGGCTACCTGTCCTTCAGGTTGTTTCATATCCAAAAGCCATTTAAGTGCTGCATGATCAGTCCTTATCAGAAATTCTTGCCCATATAGATATTGATGGAAATGCTCAACAGACCGTACTATTGCCAAAAGCTCTTTTCGGGTTACACAGTAGTTACGTTCAGGTTTCGAAAGTGTTCGACTGTAGTATTCGATAACTCGTTCTTCTCCTGCTTGTACTTGCGATAAAACTGCTCCGATGCCGGTGTTGCTTGCATCTGTGTCCAATACAAATTTACCCTTTTATTCCGGATATCCCAATATTGGACTAGAACATAGAGCCGCTTTTAATTTCCTGAACGCAGAATCGCAGTTATGATCCCAGTTATAATTTGCTCGTTCTTCAGTGAGCTTATGTAGAGGTGCCGCTATATTTGCAAATCCTTCAACAAATCTTCTATAATAAGTACATAGTCCAAGGAAGCTCCGTAGTTCATGTTTGTCGTGAGGACGAGGCCAGTCCTTGATTGCTGTAATCTTCCGTTGGTCGGTTTGGATTCCCTCTGATGACACGACATGCCCGAGAAATTCAACTTTTTGTTGGAAAAGAAAACATTTCTTTGGATTCAGTAAGAGCTGAGCATTCTTGATTCTAGTAAAAACTTCATGCAAGTTTTGTAGGTGCTCTTCGAAAGTTTTTCCCATTACCATTATATCATCAAGATAGACCAGGCATGTCTTCCAAGTGAGGCCTCGTAGAACAACCTCCATAAGACGCTCAAAAGTAGCAGGGGCATTGCATAGTCCGAAGGGCATAACTCTAAACTGATATAAACCACTTCCGGTAGAAAATGCGGTCTTTTCCTTATCTTCTTCGTCAATGCCTACTTGCCAGTAGCCGCTCTTTAAGTCGAGTGTTGAAAACCAATGAGATCCTGCTAGTGTCGTCAACGTATCATCAATCCTGGGAAGTGGATAGCTGTCTTTCTTGGTGACGTCATTGAGCTTTCTATAGTCCACGCAGAATCTGGTAGTTCCATCCTTCTTGGTGACTAAGACAACAGGAGACGACCATGGGCTTGATGATTCCTCAATAATTCCATCGTCAAGCATTTTGTTGACTAATGTGGTAACCTCTTGCTGCTTCGTCACTGGTAGCCTCCGAGGATGCTGCCGTATGGGGTGAGCACTTCCAGTGTCGATTTTATGTTTTATGATCTTCGTTCTTCCAGTGGTGCCATTTTTTCTTTCAAAGGCTGTGCTCTGCTCTTTGATAAATTGTGTAGCTCTTTTCAGTTCTTCGGAAGACAGATGATGCCACGACTTCTGGAAATGTTCTAGGACTTCCTTAGGGTTTGTCGAGGGTGTTACTTCTGACTGCGTTTCGCAACTGGTTACCCACTGCACCGGCTCGCAAGTGGCTATCACATCTCCTTTATTGATTTTGATGGAATTGGATGAAATATTTGCTATCCTTATCGGTATTTCTCCGTCGATTTTGACTAGTGCTTTGCCTACGAGGTGTTTGCAAGGCAAATCGTGGTGTTGGATAAGTCCGATGCAGCCTCCAAAATCCTTCTCCAATTTCCCAAAAATTATCTGCTCGGTATTTCCGCTTATTCTGACAGTACATGCCGCCACTACTTTAGTCGGTGTGCCATCGTCGGTTTTGTTAAGGATGAACTCTTCGGTGCCAAACTTCAGAAGATTAAGCTTGTTGTCAAAAGAGAATCCATGTTGACCGATGAGATCCATCCCCAAAATAAATTCGTCTTCGATGTCGGCGACTAACACTGTGTGGTGTAATTTAATTCGTCCCAGTTGAAGTTCGATATTCATTTCCCCAAGTACTTCAGCTGTTTCACCGGTAACTGTACGTAAAACTACATTCTTTGATATGGGTAGAACTTCTAGTCTATTTACCCTGTTGGACCTTATCAAAGATACCGCCGCACCAGTGTCAACAGTAATTGTTATGGCTCTTCCGTTGATCCTTCCTGTAATTGTTAGACTGTCGGCGGCTTTTCCTAGGTTTTTTATGGAGACGATCCTGGGGGCTTTATCTTCTTTAGCCAACACCCGCCCCGCAATGTTGACTAATTGAAGTTTTCCTGATTTGACTTGGGGGCCCTAGCGTCTCTGGATGGAGATCTAGACCGTAGTTGTACTAGGCAGTCTCTTTTGAAATGTCCAGTCCTGCCACATCTATAGCACTGATTTGATTTATTTCGGTTACGTGGCCTATCTTCCATTGGTTCCCGGAATCTCGCCGTGGCCTGAAGAACTTCCGTTAATTTCTTCAAAATTTCACCCATCTCATTTAATTCACAGCTGTTTGTCGCCTTTTCTTCCTGGATGGATACGGCCCTGATTTTTGGCTTGGAGATGTTACATGCCGCCTCGATTTCTAGGGCTCTACCCAAAGCTTCACTGCTGTTATCAAATTTGGCTAGGCGTAGCATTTTTTGAGTTTCTGGATCTCTGATACCATCCACGAAATATTGGGCAGCAAGTTCCTCTTGAAATTCCTCTGTTGCTCCCGGATAGGCCAATTGAATGAGACGTCTAATGTCTGCCTCAAATTCTTGCAGGTTTTCACCAGGCTTCTGATGCCGAGACTTTACTTGTGCTTGGTACAGTTGTCTTCGGTGTTGGTCTCCAAATCGTCTCTCCAGTACAGCTACAAGTATGTCATATTTCCCTTGTTGGCTGATGGGAATGGTCTGCAGTAGTTCCAGGGCAGACCCACGAAGCGCTACCACTAGTGATGTAGCCATTTCTTCGTTATTCCAACCGTTGGCAACAGCAGCGGCTTCAAATTGCCTTCTGTACATTGTCCAGGAGGTTTGACCGTCATACGTTGGAGGTTTGATGTTATGCCCTGTGGCGAATACCCTCTCGGTGGGTCCTTGATTTTTTAGTCTGATAACTTCTGCTTGTAGATTCCTCATTTCTTGCTGTACGTTTCCTACTTCTTTTTGTACACTCCCAACTTCTTTTTGTACATGTCCAACTTCTTTTTGTATATTACCTACTTCTTTTTCAAACTTCTCATTTTGCCCGTCCAATATTTTCTGTAATTTTCCTTGCTCGCCTACAATCACATCAAGCATCCATTTCTGAAGCTGGTCCTGTTCTGCTTGCCTTCTACGATCATCCTCTTCCCGTTCCGCTTGCCTTTTATCTTCTTGATCTTGTAAAATTTTCTGAAGCCGGTCTTGTTCTTCTTTCCTTTTATCTTCCTGGTCTTGTAAGATTTTCTGAAGCCGGTCCTGTTCTGCTTGCCTTTTATCTTCCTGATCTTGAAAAATTTTCTGAAGACGGTTCTGTTCTGCTTGCCTTTTACGTTCTTCCTCTTCCCGATCCATTTGCCTTCTACGTTCATCCTCTTCCCGATCCGCTCGCCTCTCAGCATTTAAATTATCCATGAAATCGGCCAACATTTTATTTATTTGCTCCATTTCTGCCGTTTGTTGCCTTGTATTGACCATAGAATGTTATAAAATATTACCAGAATCCACCAATCAAACGGTCTCGTTGACGTACTTGTACTTCTTCTTTCCTCGAAAAATACTTCTAAGTCCGGTCCCTTCACAATCCGACTTCTGACACCAAATGTTACGTTTTTCCCGTGGGTTCTTAACAAAATTACAACTTGACTATTTTCAACTTATACTCTCTTTATTCACTACCACTGTATACAATTTAACACTTTAAACTACTCTTATAACTTTACAACTAATATCTATTCAACACTCAATGATTAACTGAACTGAACTGCCTAACATTCGCCTTAGGTCTGCTTATATATAATCTTAAATCTATCACGAATATTCGGGAAGTATTCCGAGGCCACTCTATACGATCTCGACGAGGCCATCGAGATAATTCCAGCGATCCCGAATCTTCGCTACCGGCCGGGCGATGAGTCATACAGACAAAGAAGCGAGCGGCACGGGCGGCGGCTAGTTCTATAGGGTAGCACAAAAACGTTCGGACGGTTGTTAGTCGTAACAATATTAATAACGAGACCAGGTAAGTTTCCTTTAAAGTAAAGCGAGCAGCTCAGCTCATAGCTATTGAAACTCAAAGAATCAGATCTAAAGCAACCTCTAAACTGAAGGTCGATATGCCTTTTGGACCTCATAGGAACAGACCTGGAAACAAACAAAAAACAGCTCGAGAATAAACTAGACGAAGAGCAAATCTTCCACAACTAACAAAACACCATTAATACTTTAAATAAAGTGCTGACCCTACCAGAGGAAATAAAAATACAAGTTTATTTATGAAAACCATGGTTTCGGCCAAGGGTGACAAAAGACATCGAAAATGTACGTACCTAATCCGCATTGTACATACAGTACAGTACATAAACAGCGGAGCCCATCAAGGGGCGGTTTTTGGAACAACCTCATGGAATATCTTCTACGATCAAACCGAAACTAACCAACCCTAACCAAGTATAACTGAAGATAAACCAACTTGAAGCTGACCCAATCTAAAGCAACTGAGAAAAAAATTACAAACTAATGCTGTTTGTTTGGGTGAGCCCACTTTCGGTTGCTTAGACATGCAACCATGTTCTAAGCCGAAATGTATGCAATTCTTAAATGCGAGTATGAGCAGAGCTGTTCCGTCGATTCTTGAGTCTCATAACTGAAGAAAAACCAAGTTTACTGAAGCTGACCCAATCTAAACCAACTGAGCAAAAATTGACAAACTACCAACTGAGCAAAAATTGACAAACTCATGTTGATTGTTTGGATTAGCCTACGTTTAAGCAATGTGATCCTCTGGTACACGGATTGTTCCAAAACGGACGATGGTAGTATGGTCCAGACTTGCTTGCTTTTGCCCTTGAGACTTATGCAACCGTGTTCGAGGCCGAGATGTATCGAATTCTCAAACAATGCGGGTATGAGCAGAGCTGTTCCGTCGATTCTTGAGTCTGATAACTGAAGAAAACTCAACTTTACTGAAGCTGACCCAATTCAAACCAACTGAGCAAAAATTGGAAAACTAATGTTGATTGTTTGGATTAGCCTACGTCTAAGTAATGGGATCCTCTGATACATGGATTGTTCCAAAACGGACGATGGTACTAGGGTCGAGACTTGCTTTTGCCCTTGAGATTTATGCAACCATGTTCCAAGCCGAGATATATGTAATTCTTGAATGTGGATATGAGCAGAGATGTTCCGTCTTATAACCGAAGATAAACCAACTTTACTGAAGATGAGTCCATCAAGGGTTGGGTTTTGAAACAATCTCATGGAATATCTTCGACAACCAAACCCAAACAAATCAACGCTAACCCAATATAACTGAGGGTAAACCAACATTGATGAAGCTGACCCAATCTAAACTAACTGAGCAAAAATTGGCAAACTAATGTTGATTGCTTGGATTAGCCTACGTCTCAGTAATGGGATCATCTGGTACACGGACTGTTCCAAAACGGATGATGGTAGTAGGGTCGAGACTTGCTTTCGCCCTTGAGACTTATGCAACCGTGTTCCAGGCCGAGATGTACCTATCTAATTCTGAAAAAATGCGGGTATGAGCAGAGCTATTTTATCGATTCTTGAGTCTGGTAATATCAATCCTGCGCTAGTGTCTAGGTATAGAGACGTCTTGGCGGCCCTGGACGGGCATAATGGGGTCAGTCAAATGTCCCTGGGAACAGGGAGCTGATCTTCTGGCACGACAGGGTTCCGCATACGTCCAATGGAATCTAAGCTTCTAATAGGCATGCCCTATAATACGGCCTCTGCCATCCTCAGGAACGCAATGAATGTGCGGGGCAAGGATGACCACTCCAGGAATTGGGTGAGCCAGGGTCTTTTTGGTTTTAAAGGGGAAGGACATGAGGCTTGGGACAGGGTTTCTTACAGGGCACTGTCGCTTGAACAGTTATTTGCACCTGGCTCGTGGAAGTCCCGGAATGTAGGTGGTGCTTGGAGGATCCTTTTCACTCATGTTCTTCCCGATTGTCCAGCGTTGACTAGGAAGAGAGAGGTGCACTTTGGACCCGGAGGACATAAGAAAAATCCAGCCAAGGAAGCTAGGGAGGCTTCTGGGCTGATTTATTGGCCCACATTGGTAGCCTACGTGCAAGAGATCTCCGGCCCGCGTTTTCAAAGTCATTCATTCAATGTTGAGGATTATCAAAAATCTAGATATGGGTGTAATTTTGGTGTGGGTATTAGTAAGATTAATTTATTTAAGCTATATAAGATAATAAGTAGCATTTTGAATAGAGACTCGTATGTCCAGTAGACATGTGGTGCTACATATTGTTAATATTTGCAGAATAGACTCTCAAAATTAGAAAACATGGTACTTTATATATTTTATAAAATACATTTCATTTTTAACCTTGAAAAATCTGACCGTAATCTGAACAAAACAAATGTCTATTACAAAATCTTTCTTTCGAAAATTTTTTCATCTAACACTTTTGCTTTCTGATCCCTCAAATTAATCCAACCTAACTGAAGTTAACCCAGCCTTATTGAAGCGGGCCCAATTTAAACGATATCTAAAACGAGTCACAGCTAAGTTAATGAACCAAAGCTAATGTAAAGTAGCCAAAAGTTTAACTAAAGCGAAACCAAACTATCAAAAATCTAACCAAGTCTACTATTGATTTTTTTGTAGATGTCCAGCTTGGTTGAGTGGTTCTTCTTATCGTATAGTTAATGTTCGGTGACCATACTACAGATATTTTACGTCATCAGTAAAATAAAAAGATGCTAAAAGTAGCTGATCTTTTGCTAAGCCATTCAAGAAACCTTCAGTTAGAGGAGGAAATTCTGGATGAAGCGATAAGGACTCTTAAAACCACACTACAGTAGATGTTTTAGTTAGAGAAGGAAATTCGGAATGAAATTGTTGAAAATCCCTGTAGTAGCTGTCGGTCCAAGTTCATGCGATGAAGTGGGGGGTCCATGAAATCCTTCGAGAACAACTGCTGCATCCTTATCACTGCCAAAAGGTATCAATACGATAAAAAAAAATAGTACGGAATTTAGTAGCCTTGGGTTAAGCTTCCGGTCTATGAGGATATCAAGAAGTTGGTATCGTCATCTAGAGATTCTATGTGCCATTGATGTTCTCGCGCTCAGTGAATGGTGTAGGTGGACTTGGTTTGTTTTAGTTAGTATCAATGGGAGTGATTTATTTTTAAGATAAATAATTAAAAATGTTTTGAATAGGATACCCTTTTTTAATATTTACAGAATCAATCACGAATTAACTTGGTCATATTGGAGTCTAAAGTGTGAAAATTTGCATCTCCATATATTGTACCTTAAACTGAAATTTAGATACATTTAAATAACAAATTTTAGGTTACCGCAATTTTGCTTTGAGCGCATGCATGTGAAGATGTGAACTTTTGGGACCATATGTAACTGAAGGTGACCTTTTAAACGTATGCGTCACGATTTTAAATTTAAAATGTAACCATTGAAGTGGTCCCAAGTTGCAGTTATCTAACTAAATCCTGGATAGGAGCGGGGTGGATGATTTTTGGGCCCACTGGATGTAGCACGATTAAGTGGATTATTTTACCAATCCTCAGACGGTACCCATTTCCAATGATGATAAAACTTTTATTTCATGTTCAATATTTTGTATTGTCTTACAAATTGTAACAAATATATTTGGAAGTTGAATTTGATACTTTGAAAACGATTTTTTTTTTAATTCGTTGCGAGGAGGCTACATGTATAATTAAATTTGTTATAGTTGAGGTATCCTGCACAGTCATTATCAAGCAAGAATATTATGCCTAATTTTTCGATACTGTATTAGGCATACAATGTTCAGATGTAAGTTTAGCTCTTATAGAAGAAGCCTTGAAATTTTTAAATGTTTTTAAATGTTACGCTTGTGTCGTTAATATCTCGCAAATATTTCGAAATGTATTACAAATTTCACGTAATAATTCCACCGAAATAATTTCCACTTTAAATGGCCAAATATCAATGATTGGGTACAAGGCAACATATTTTTGGGAATATTTATGCTAATGTATAAGTAAATTTAACATTTATTGTGACATATATGTTATATCCCCTTATTTATGGAAATCACTCTGGTGAAGATACCGCATTCGAGATGCTAAAAATATTACGAATACCCTATAGTATGCCTTGTTTAGCGCAATGAATTTTAAACTTCTTTTAGATATATTTTCTAATTTCTAGAAATGCAATTCACTGATCGACGCGATATGAATAAAACTGAACCAGACTAACCGCACTGATAAAATTTTTAACGGCTTGAAATGGGCCCTTGAAAGAACCTGTAAAATGCAACGGATATTTCAGTGTCACTTTAATATTTAGGATTTCAACTATCTTCACAACTACTCTGTCAAAAAACTATCTCAATTTCTAGATCTACTTCCTTTCATAAATTCTCTCTACCACTTGCTAATAGGTAAAAATATATACATTCCTAATTCTCATTTTCTGTTATGATATTCTACCTTTGATATTTGCCATTTTATTCACTTTTGATATGTAAATCAGTTCTTATGCACGCCATCATTCAGTCATTCGTTGTTTTGAAGTTTGAAATTTTTTTTATAAAAAATTATAATTTATTGACAGGATTTAATTTAGTATTTTTTATGTTCAGTAAATAGCATGTAATTTGTTGGTCGTTTTGGGTGGAACAAGCTATTTGATTATTATACATATTCTACAAAACTGGTACGAACATTTTATAATTTTGATTTGAGGGTGAAAATAGTCCACGCTTTTGTTTCATTAAATGTTCTCCTGAATTTCGTCAAAACATGCACGTCAAACACGACCAAGAAAAAAATATCATTCGAATATTCATCTTATTGCCTTGTAAAATGATTAATGTTTGGCCATTTTATGACGAAAACAGGAAACGATTACAAAACATGCTGTATAGTTTAGCAGTGGTCACATAATAACATCCTAGAAATAACAAATTCAACTACAGTTCCTAAAATTGACAAAACATAAAATTGACTAGAGTATATCTCTCTCCACAGCTCATACTTTTCTCTAACATAATAATATACAGATTTATTTCTCTATAGCCACATTTACTACTTAGGCGATAGGCCGCAGAAGTTTTGACTAAGCTTTAGAAGAGTTTTAAATTCAATTTCTCTATATCAAATGTATTTTAATAATTGCACTCAAATATATATAAGAAAAGTTAATGAAACCAATTTATAAAAATATCATACGTCTCAAGCAAGAAATCTGCTTTTCTGCATAATTATCATTCTGCTATCCTTTTTGTAGTTGACACAGTAAAGAATTCCAAATCTTAAATACATATCCACTATATTGAGAGGCAGTGCTCTGCACGGGCAGCTCGTTTCGGTCGGGCTGTGGCCCGGCCCGGCTTGGCCGGACGGACGGGACCGTTCGGGCCGAGCTGGGCAGGCCGGGCCGGTCTAAGTCCCTGAAAGGCGGAAGGTCATCTTTTAGTTCTTATGACTTCAAAGAATATTTTTTAACTAAAAGTATGGCCATAGCTTAACTGTATGCCCAGGGTTGCCAATTATTCAATGATTGTATCATAAGATATTTCGATGTAAACTGCTATAATATACCCTTGTAAAAACTAATATAGGACGCAAAAATACTATATCTTTAATTTATTATGGATATCAATATATTTAATCGAGAAAAATATTGAACGCTATGTATTCCGATCCGAAAAGGAATGATAACGCTATTGCGTACAATAAAATACGATACATTATAACGGTGGGACAAAAATTCCCTATCCGTCATCTCGTAACACTGGTATATGGTGAGTGTCTTTTTAGCAGCCATATAACGACTTAAAGATCTTGTTTATAAAGTAGAATCGGATCGGGCCGGGCCGGGCTATAGTGACTGATTCCCGTACCCGCATGGGGTCGGGCCGGGTCTGAAAAATTCGGCCCATGAAGTGCACTAGAGGTTCCTCATTCTCGAAGTCTATAGAACAAGGGGATTATTTAAGAAGTTGCATTTAAAAGATTTAATCAATATTAGTTGTATACATAAATTGCAAGTATTTTCCTATTCAGGATTATTTTTAATAAAAAAAAATAAATAAATAAAATACCTAATGCTGTCTATTTGAAAAGCCATATTATTTTATTCGACTCCATTATACTACTACTGATGACACTGACAGCTGGAGCAAATATGGGATGTCCACAAGGAGGAGTGCTATCGCCCTTACTATGGGCAATCCTAGTGGATGAATTGATATTAAGGCTAACATCCAAAAGTTTCTGTTGCCTAGGATATACCGGCGATCTTGCAGTTATTGCAAAAGGCAGATTTGCAGGTACGATCATGAAGCTCACACTACTAGCTCTAAACATTATCGACATGTGGTATAAGGACGAGGACCTGACAGTGAACCCTCATAAATCCACCATAGAAAAATTCACCAAAAAAGAACATTGGCAGGGCACCAGTACTCAAAGGGGTAGATATTCCATTTGCAGAAGAGGCATTAGAAGCCATGGTTCACCAAAAGCTATGATGGAATCAACACCTACAAGAAATTACACAAAAAGGCATTCTGTGCAGAAGGATGTGCGCAAAAAACTTGAAGATGCAACTAAAAATTACTAAAAAGATTTATTCCAAAGTCATTACGCCCCTAATAGCATACGGTTCGGTGATTTGGTGGCCAAAGATACAAGGCGCTGGAGTAGTACCTCGTTGGCTCAGTGCTAGCCAAAGGCGCCTGTCTATGTACGACTGGTGCCATGATAATCACTCCAGCAGCCGCACTAGATGTCCTGCTTATCCTTCCATCACTTCACATATATATTCAGGGCGAATCTGGAACAGTCGCATGCAGACTGTCCAGAGGGCAAGCAAGCACCCTTAAGCAGAATGCACGAAAAAGACCACAACAAGCTACAAGAGTTGAAGTTGAAAAGCGACCTCAAAATGGGAGTGCCAACAGAGATGCATGGAAGGAAGAACGGATCAAACGGTTCAGGTGTCAGTATATACTGAGTCAAGCCAAAGACAAGAATCTCACAGAGCTAAGGCAAATATGTGACGATATTCCAAGTGGAAGTTGTCACAATACATCATTGTCTGAATGAGTTAATAAGGCAAGAGTTTACAGGTAAAATCATTGCAATCTTCTCTGATAGCCAAGCGGCAATAAAAGCAGTTAACTCAATGCAATTTAAATCAGCACTAGTGTGGGACTGCATATAAGCCTTACATGAGCTAGGCAGTCGAAACAGACTGACCTTTGCTTGGGTACCAGCACTTTCATTGTGCAAATGCAACGAAGAGGCTGACTCATTAACCATGGCAGGAGTCAGAATGGTCCTGAACAGAGCAGAACCTTTCTGCAGAATAGCAAAATGCTAGCATCAAACTATGAATGCAAACGAAATCTCAAAAATGGTAGAACAGCTTTTCAGGAATGAGAGTTTATCAAAAAACCATCATCAAAATTCAGAAAAGAAGTACAACTAGAATGAAAGTTGGACTTCTAATGGAGCATCTAGGCTTAACAAACATATGAGCACGATTAGACTGGCAGATGAATATCTGTGCAGGTTCTGTCAGAAGGGGGAGGAGGAGGGAACAGCAGTACACATATTTTGCCACTGCGAGGGCTTGCCAAGACTAAGGTTCCTTACGCTGGGGAAAGAAAACTCAAAACCTCCCAGATATACGAAGGATCTGTTAACTAGCCTATGGCGCCTGATGGAGAAGACGCCTCATGGAATGACCTTTTGTGTGTAGTTGTGTGGAGGCTAATTGTCCATAAGCCTCTAAATTAATCTAATCTAACTAGTCTAATTACTGGCGTCCTTAATAGGATTCTAACTATGTAAGAAATATAGTTTCCAAATTTTCAACAAATTTATCTTAACCGATGTGCCACGATCATTCAATCAAAACCAGGGAACTTCAAGTTCAAGTTGCGGACAGCTACTACTGATATGGGTGCTGAGATTTTGGGAAAAAACGTAATTTTTACACCTATAAACTTCAGCTTCAAGATCTTAATGAGGATGACTCAGCTCGTAGGTAAGAATTTGATGTTGCCCTACCATTGGATATGTTTTAGTAAGAAACAACTGCTCCGTCAATTGACCCAAATTTAAATCCTCACTCTTTGGGGTTAGTTTGAGTTAACTACTAGCATTCTCAAAAGGTTAATATTTGAGCTAGGATTACGGGTCAGTGGAGCCTATTATTTCTGATGGAGCCCGTAACGTGTCATTTTAGTTTGGGTTCCGATATTTAAGGATAAGAGATCAAAAATCAGCAGTATCCTAAATGTGTGGTCGTGATAGGTTAACTAGCACTGCCATTACTCATTGTATTGAGTTTAGTTTGTTTATGATGCTTCCAATGGACAGAAAATTAGATGTTGGACAATTTTATTATATCCAGCTTTTGACTCAGTAGTTAATGAGCTTCTCTTAAATAAACGGTGTACGTGGAGCAATACATAGCTGGATGGCTTCATATTGGCGTAACCGAGAACACCCAGTAATAAATTAACGAGTTATGAGGGGCCTAGATGTGCCGCGGAAAATGTCCTTGCTCCTGATTCAAGGAATGACAATAAATGATCAAATTTCTATGTCTTAATATCGATCAGAATGTATAAAACTTCTTAATCAGACAATTATGAGATTCTGTTGAAATTGGAATTTTAATTTTATCGGCTGATGTGTCCTATCTTCAGGGATTTTATGTTCAATAAAGTATTAAAGGAAATATAATTGTTGGGTAATTCTTTCTGATGAAGCTAGAAGTTTTGAAAGAAGCTGTTGTGCCTATAAGTGTAGCTGATATAGAGCTCCTTCTCCTTATACATCACTTTCTATACGGTGAATTTGGCATAGAAATGATTGAATGGCCTCCGAGTCTTCCAGACCTTGCCCCACTTGATTTCTTTTCCTGATGTTATTTAAAAGCTAATAATTAAACCAATTAGCCTGAATGATTTTAGACAAAGAATTATCGATTTTGACGTTACGGGTTATGGATTGTATTTAAGTTTTCAAAGTTCAAACGACTAGCGCAGCCCTGTTTTCAGTTTGGAAGGGATAGTAAGAGCATAAATATGCTAAACAGTTGATTTATTGGTATATATGACATTAGTAGAAATTTGTTTCTTCAATTTCGCTAAATGCGGTCAAATGCATTTGAGTAATTAAAGTATTTTATTCATAGTTTTACAGCGGTCATTCAATTTATAATTCAAAATGACTTGGCTGACCTTGTTTAAAAATATAGTGAGAAAAATTTAAAACTTTTCTAAAAAATAGCCTTAATTAATGATATCCCACAGCGACCCTTAAAGACGTATTTAAGACTAATGTGTGCATTTCTAAAATATCAAAAAATGAATGAAACACGCTGCTAACTAGCACCGCAAATAATTACACAAAATGCGACTTTATGATTCTATGAGATTATGGGTACACGTATGACTTATGAAAGTTTTGTAACATCGCCAGCTTATAATACATGCATGAATATAATAATTTAACTTGCTTTGTCATCATATAAAAGCCAACTATTTTGGAAAGCTAATGGAAGAAGTCTAGAGACTGAGATTTATTTTCTTATTGGAAATACCTCGTTCCTATGCAAAAATTCTAGGTCACTCTTTTAATAATGATACACTTCCTATATTTGCTGTTTGTTAACGAACACAGCAACAATCGCCTTTGAGACAAATTCGTTAAAAATTAGAATGATCTATTGGATTTGTCTTAGTTTGGTATATTATCAGCAGATTTTTGAAATAAGAGCAAAGTATCCATCCACTCTGGAAGTGAGCCAAGCACCGACTGTTTTATGTTAAATATGTTAAAAAAACCCCAACATAGTTAAATAAAGTATTAAAGGAAATATAATTACCTTTCTGATGAAGCTAGCAGTTTTGAAAGAAGCTGTTGTGTCTACAAATGTAGCTGATATAGAGCTCCCTCTTTTTATACTCAACTTTCTATACGGTGAATTTGGCATTGAAATGATTGTATGGCCTCCGCGTTTTCCAGACCTTACTCCATTTGATTTCTTTTTCTGATGTTTCAAGACCTTAATTCGTGCGTCACTTCACTTTAAAAACATTTGTATGGTGATTTTAATGATGTATTAATTTTGAATATAAGGCGTACTCTAGACCACAATTTAGCAATTAAACTTCATGAAATGTTTCCCATTATAAGCTTGCGATATTACAGACGTTCCATTAAATTTTAATATATACATGCCAACAGACGTCGAAGAATATGTTATGCCTTGGAAAGGAAGCATCTTTATTAACATTCGGAACGCCTTCGATGCGATTACTTACAAATGGTTATCCTTATATTGCCATACAAATATTTAAAAAACGAAAAATCCGTCTAGGAATCGCATTTATATACACTTATACATTAAACATTTTAAATTGTAACAGAACGATATACATACTTCTAACGTTGAAATAAATTCTTGCATGGCAAAGATGCGTGTTAAGAAAGTATTTTTAAATTAACTGTACATATCATAGAATACAATAATACCAACAACAAAATCTAACTGTTATTAAACAGAACGAGGGGCATTGGAGAATATATTGATAGGCAAACGTTTAGGTGTTTGAGTTTCAAATTATAAGGTTTTTGTCTTCGCAAAGAAATTTAATATAAGGCAGGGAAAACTAGGGTTTTAGAACTTTTAGCACCAAAAAGCTTATTAATATTCTTCATCCGGGTTTGCTACCACAGTTCCTTTTTCTTCCCTATTTTTTGACGTTTGGATCATTGCACCTGTCGTGGAACGTAATAAAGCTGATATTTCCGCACTTGGTAGTTTAAAGTGTTGTCTAACGGATTATCACAAATAAACGATATACTACTGGCTTTAGCAATTTTTTTGTAAGATATGAAAACAAAGAGGAAGAGGACAGGAATATTGAGGTCGAGGACTGTGTTCTGGAAAAAGTGGAGGAATACATATCTGCTATTGGGGCAAATATTCAAGTTAAGTAAAGAGAAACAAATGGCTGAAATAGCCCGACGAATTCGACTGGCTTGGGCGGGTTTCGGAAAGTTGGCTTTTGTTCTGAGGAATCCCAAGATACTTCAGTATCTATATAGCAAGTTGTTTAATCAGTCTATACTGCCAATACTCACCTATCGCTGTCAGACATGTACCTTTACCAAAGGGAACAAAGATAACATCGCAAAAACACAAAGGTCCATGGAAAGATCCATGCTAGGAATTAGGTTGGCAGCAGACAAAAGAAAAAATACGTGGATCAGGAGCAAAACAAACGTTAGAGATATCGTAGAGTATGCAGCGTCATTAAAATGGAGCTTTGTGGGTCCTAATGCGCGACAAACCGATCAACGCTGGAATAGTTTAATACAAAACTGTAGGCCATGGCTAGGGCATCGAACAAGAGGACCACCACAGATGCGCTCGGGGATGATCTAAAGAGAATAGGTGGATTACACTGGAAAAGAGCCGCACAAAACCGATCAAACTGTCGGAAAGTGAGAGTTGGACGATAAGTGGCTAAAGAAGAAGAAGAAGAAGAAAACAAAGGGATAAAATTAAAATGAAAACATTTACAAAATCGACAAGAAACGGATCAATTACAAGATTATTAATTGTGTCCTGGGTTAAATTGTTCAATTTGTACCTGGCAGTTCATAGGCAGAATATTTCTTTGATTTATTGCTCTCTAAGATAATTCCAACGTTAAATCTAGTTTTAAATCTCATAATGAACGCCTTTATTATAATCGAGTATCTAAAAAGAATTGTAAAGTGGTGAAATATTGAGATTGTATTATTTTCTCTCTAGAAACAAATCGATTTATGTGAATCGTATTCAAAGTGACGAAAATGCAGGGAGCTGAAGTTTCTGCTTTTGATTATCGCTCTGTACCAGGAGCATCTTTCAAAGCATCAAATTGCCGATCACTTAAATATTGTGAGGTCCACTGGTAGCCATACGATATTATGGCAATGCGATTTGAAAAAAAATGGTGATGTCCTAGATTCGGTCGTCGAAAAGTAATAATCTTAGGCAAGATCGCTATATTGTTCAGTGTGTCAGGAGAAATCGCTTAGCGCCAGTCCGAGAGCTACAATTTCATTTTCATGGTACCTATGAGCCGGAAAACATCTAGGAGACTTTTAAATGTTAAATTATAATTGAGACGGCTATAAGAGTACCACCAAAACTGGATATTGGATAACATTCACCGATGAGACCAGAACCAGATTACTCAGCGATGATAATAGGAAAAAGATTTGGAGGGATCCAAAAGACAAAACTGTAAATACAGCTCATGCAGTTGCTCCATATCAAGGAGGTATCGAAATGTCCAGCAACGAATGCTTATTTTTTATGGAAAATGTTATAAGACCAATAATTTAACCACTAAGACAACTAGTCGGCCAGTATGTTGGGTCTACCATCAGCTGTTATGCCTACCAAAACTAACTATTACCATGCCTATAACGCCCTCCTACTAGAGAGGAACGAATGAGCAGAAGACTCCGGACATCTAAGAACAACAGAAAATAGTTGGTTCACTGACGGCTCCAAGACCAATGATGGTACAGGAGCCGCTGCATGGAATAAAAATGGTAATGTTAAGCTTAACTGTTCCCTAAGCAAACATGCAACCATTTTTCAGGCTGAAGTTAAAGCCATTGATATGACTGCACAGTGGCTGATCGATAGAAACTGTAAAGGCAAGTCAATCAAAATATTCTGGGACAGTCAAGAGGCTTTAAAAGCTCTTGAATCTAGGCGTTGTTCATCCAAGGCAGTATGAAACTGTCAGGAACTACTCACCAAACTGGGTTGAGGAAATAAACTTACACTGATCTAGATACCTGGACATACATGATATGAAGGCAACGAAAGAGCTGATGCTCTTGCAAAGCAAGCGGCCGCAACGGCCTTCATAGGACCAGAACCAGTGCTGGGAATAGCTTATAACACAGCTAAAGAAGCCCTCTCCAGATGGACACAACAGCAGTTTGTAGACAAATGAAGAGAGTTACCGAGCCTAACTCATTCAAAGATGGCACTGAGTCTACCATCAATAGCGAGAACTAAACAACTTCTTCAACTTGGACGACAACGGGTGCAGGCTGTAGTTGGCATGTACGCTGGTCATTGTTGACTAAGAAGCCACATGAAGCTTCTTAGTCGACAATGACCAGCGTACATGCCAACTACAGCCTGCACCCGTTGTCGTCCAAGTTGAAGAAGTTGTTTAGTTCTCGCTATTGATGGTAGACTCAGAACAAGATAGAGCTTTCTGAAAAAACGGAATGCTGCTTGTGCGCCAAGCTTGCAAAAGAAAGAACTGGAGAATACATTGGAGACTTTGGACTGGGCGAGAGAAATGAGCGTGGTGATACTCTGAGTACATTCGCAGCGGAACATGATCTGATTGTCACCAATACATTCTTTCAACACCATCCTAGAAGATTGTACACGTGGAAATCGAATGATGGAAAAACTAGGAATCAAATAGACTTCGTACTCATTAATAAGAGATTTAGAAACAGCATCAGAAACATAAAAACCTATCCAGGAGCAGATGTTCAATCGGATCATAACCCGTTGATAGGAAAAATGGGAACCGGGCTGAAGAGAGTAGAGAAAAAACATGTAGAGAGATATGATTTCAGAAGACTAAAAGACACAACCACAAACAAGTTGGTTGACAGAGACTGAAGAGCAGGAAAACGATGGAGATGTAGAAAAAGATCTTAAATTGCTTCAAGAAAGTATACATAAAGTCAAAAAAAAACTTAAAGCCTGGCAAATAGACGAAGAAATCTTGGATGACAGACGAGATCCTGGAACTGATGCAAAAAAGGAGACTGTCTAAAGGTAAAACGAGAGAATACATAAACATACAGAGAGAAATAAGGGCGAAAATAAGAACAACTAAAGAAAAAGAGAAACTTGCAAAATGTGTGGAAATCGAAGAATGCCGGGCCAAATTTGATAGCTTTAATCTGCACAAGAAGGTGAAGAAAATGGCGGGAACAGTTAAAAGAAGAGCAGTTAATGTACTTAAAAATAACCAACGCCGAGTTATAGTAAGGAAGTCGGAAATTAAGCAAACCAGGGAAGAGTACATTAAACAACTGTTTGATGACGTGAGAACGGTGCCACCCAATATTGATAAAACAGATGGTCTCCCAATCTTAGAAGGAGAAGTACAGGCAGCTTTGAAAAATGCTTTATAGATGGGAAAAAGCTTGAAAATGGAACTGTGCAAATTTCAAAAACAATACTATTTTTGTGTGATTACAGGTTGGCGCTATGTATTTCTACACAAACCATTTTACTGGCGTTTGGTGGATTTAGAGAATACTTATGTTTTTTGATACTTTTAAGTGTACTCACCTACATGACATATACAATATATTTTCAAATGCCTCTCGTTACATATAGACCACATATTACAAGAATCAATTTCTAAATTCATATAGTTTTTTAACCTCTTGCATTAAAGTATTATATACATCTTAAGTACAGAGAGTATTAAAGCGATCTAGATTCGATATAGACTCGTATCATGAAAAATTACAAACTTGGAAAACTCATAAAAATGCTACTAACATTGTGACGATGGTACGCGTACAAATATGCTTTGTTACCCACCAGATGGAATTCTGCCTAACTTACATTAGGATATTGGCAGTGATTCTTACATTATTCTAAAGTTAAGTATTATTTGTGCTTAATTTAAACAAGATTGTGATGAAATAACAAAAATTAAGGCGTTAAGTACACGGTGATGGTTTTAGAAGCGCTACTCTGGTTCGATTGCTTTGGGTTAAACCTATTCATATTTTTAAAGCTTTTAAATCCATAAATGAACAGGTCAAAGCGGTTTAGAATTTTGCAGCAATTATTCAACAACACGATTAAGAAGTAGAAGTATTTTAAAATTTCCTCATAATCACTTTAAGGCAAAATTTTAAATACATGAAGAACACGAAACATTTGCATAAATAAATTATAGAGAATAAATTTACAGTCTTCCTTAAAAAACACAACTTGAAGCAATTGAATTTAATATGACTTATTAAAATAGGGGTTACATTTTGCTGAAATTTTTGGACACAGCTGTAAGTTGCATAAGATTTTACTTTGCTCAAAATTAATTTTTATAATATTTTGTAAAATAAAAAAGGCTTATATAGAAAGCTAAACTTGGCTTAGTGGATCCTAATTTCAATGCATTTTTACCGATTCCATGGAGTAACTGGACTTTCTAAGTAGAGACCATGAATGTGATTGATAATAAATTATGAACATTATGAACATCTTGAGTAGACGTCACGTACCTTAATACTAACAATAATAGAGTACATTTTTACATATCGCATAAAAATAGTAAATAGATGAAAAATTATTATTATTATAGAGAATGTTTTGCTTAAAACACCAATTATCAGTTTCCTAAAATCTAAAATAAAATTCTGTAAATCGGGAGGTCAAACACAGTGACCGACCTACGAAACGAGTCGCTATAATTTTCGATACTTTTGTGACATCATATCTTTTGATTCGCTTCATGAATTTTGATAAAATTTTCACTGGCCGGTAGCCTCGTTATTGGCTACATTTGCGTAGCAAAGTTTTATTTTCCGTTCATTTAATTTGATATACAGGATAAAATATTAAGTGATATTTTTTTTTAAAGTTTAAACTGCAAAACGGATTTTTTAGGTATGCCTTAGTAATTACACACTCACAAGTGTAAAGGTTCTTTTTTTTCGCTACATTTACTTTCTGGTTTATATTTTTATCTTTAAGAGTTTTAAGGTTATACCACGTTTTACATTTTTTGTTCTTCCTGAACTCATACAAATGTGCAAAATCTCATCCAACTAATACCACCGAACTCCGGTGTTAATACGTAGGAATACATGATGCGACAAAAATGTAAGTAAAAGATCATAAATAATAAGTTAGTGAAAATAACGAAAAGCCCAGAATTAAAAAATTTCCAATGTTTCAAAAACGTTAAGATTTTTCGAGGCGTCGCGACGCCCTTATTATTGGCAATGCCGAACTACTTTTTATCCCAAAATGAAATATTTAAACTTCCCTATAACGAACTTTTTACAGAATTGCACTACCTAAATTATATTTCTAAAAAATGGCATTTGGAGTATTTTTATTTCGTCTACCTTTCAAAAATGCTATTATGTTCACCTGACACTCGAAAATAGCTACTCCATTGATTTCGAAGTCTAACACAAACTAACGCCAAACATATATTATTATTATGTTAATTCACAAGCTAAAATGTGTGGATTATTATTAAGGTACGTGAAATCTACCCAAGATGTTAATAATACTTAGAAAGTCCAGTTGTTCCAGGAAATCTATATAAAAAGCATTGGAATTAGGATCCACTACACCCATACAAGATATTTATTTTATAAAATTAATTAACTGCGAGAATATTTAAGTGCAAATCTCAGTGGACTTTATTCTGTTGCCTTTAGGTTAAGTTTGTTTTACAAAATATTGCGGCATATAAAATAGCTTTAAAAAGTTGTGCTTGGGTTAGTTTGAGTTTGAGATAGCTTTAATTTTTATACCAACTTATTTTACTGCTTTAAATAACATATCTGTGAGGTTAAAAAAATCGAAATTTATTAAAAAGCATCAGCGTTGCCAGATAAACCTCTACATCGTATTCAAATAAATATAGTATGAAGTTAAATTAAAGTTATATAAATAGATAATATACTTTCTAGAATACGTATGTTGGCCAGGGTGAATCAACGAGGGAGTAAAGTCCATTATCTCATTGGTTTTGGGAACTACAGAAAAATGTTGAATATGAAAGTTGTAGGGAATATCGATATTCAAATTCAAATTCAAATTCAAAAAAGTTTATTACCAACAAAATA
>MU189953.1:0-17297 GCA_016904865.1 Pissodes strobi | reverse complement strand
TATTTAGATTTGGTTAGGGCTGATCTAATATCTTATACAGTGAGACAATTATTGATTGTTATTTTTGGCATAAAGTTTGGATCACTTTAGGAATGTTAAAACAACAGAACTTAGATATACGTCTTTAAAATATTTTCACAATATTTCGCGGAATTACTTAATATATTATAAAGGTAAGTATTTTAAATGAGATATTACACTTCTTATACCACGTTATTTATTTTTATTGTCTATTTTTATTATGGGTAAAATCATTACGGATGATAGATACTAATTAGTAGTTGAACATGATAGTGATTTTTGGCAAACAATAATTCTATTTAAGCGTCTATTATTTGTACAGAATGATTTTTCTATGTCAAACTTACTATCATCTTAACTGTTGAAGTAATTCATTTAGGAAATACCTAATTTGTGATTTGCCAGCTGGCAATCTCTTGCCAACATTCCGCTGGAATCTTGGCTAGCTCAAAACAACACTACTTATGCTCGCTTTGAAAAAAAATGATGGAGTTCTGTTCATAACGATCCCAGTTTAGAACAAGGTGTCAAATTAAAGAAAAACCTTCAAATTCATGGATTTATTAAAAAAATTCTGATTTCGCCTTAGCTATTCAAACAAGTCATCACTTTGAACCACCTTAACAACTTGATCAACTAGTCAGATTTAAAGTAATGACACTTAAACGGTAAAAGTTTTTCTCTGAATCCACCTGACTAATTGTATGTTTCCTTTAAAAAGTGAGATTTCACGGAACCGTCCAGACCGGTGAACATGTATTTTTTCAAAAGGATGTTTACATTTCAAACTCGACTGGACTATTATTGCATTAAAGGGTGGACTGAAATTAGATTTATTTTTGTTTTAACATAATACCTGAAAATAAAAGCATAATAATTTAACATGAAGCTGTTTGCGCTTACCCATCCTCGCTTCATCAAACCTGAGAAAAGTTCAATTTCTCGTTTGGTTCGGAATTGAACTGACTTATTTTATCGCATGTCAAGATATCACAACAAAAAAAAAATTAATTTAGACAAATTGTATCCTAGGAGAGCGTAAAGGAGCTATCGTATATACTTTCTTAATTTCGTAAAACAGACCAGAAATTCAGAGTTTGCTTTTTCGAAATTTTCGCACATAAGAAGTTCCGTCAAGCAAACTCAGCATTTCATTCTATTTTACACAATTTCGTAAAAAAATCGAGAAGGAGAGAACGGATTTTCGGAAAGTAAACTCCAAATTCTGTAAAATTTGCGAGTTGCTTATGTGGAATTAGAAAACATGCCATACTAGTGTAGATATGCAAGCAGCATAAACGCTTAAATAAACTTTAAATCTCCATAAGAAATTTAAGGCCTGATCCAATTTTTCTCATGTCACGCACCCTGTATACATCTTTAGACAAGTCTGTATACACCTTTATACAGGTCTGAATACAGCTTTAGACATGTCTAAAGCTGTATAAAATTTTAGATAGGATTCTATATAGCTTTATATAGCGTTAAAGATGTCTGTATACAGCTTTAGACAGGTCTGCATATAGCTTTAGGCAGCATCATATAGGTCTGTATAAAGCTTCATACTGATTTAAACAGACCTGAATAAAATTGTATAAAGCAGTAATCAGAGCTGTATACAGACCTAATAGAGCTGTATACAGACTTGTATAAGGCTGTATACACACCTATGCAAATCTGTATAAAGCTATGTACAGGGTGGCTCGAATTCGAGTCTATGTATGGGAACCCGAAACTCGTAAGAGATACAGTGTCCGTCAAATTAGGGCAAAATTGCGCATTTAGGTGCCTAACAATATGTCGTTTAGAAAGTTTTAAAATTCTGAAAATTTCCGGAGATATCCGGAAAAAAAAACGAAAAATTGAAAAACCGTTATATTTTTTCCAGATTTTATTTAAATCGGTTTTCAAATTGAATTGCACTTTTGCATTGCCACTTTTTCCGCTCTATGCAATGACGGTATTTAGTTTGGAATCCGACGTTTCGTCAAGGGGTCATCAAAGTACGAACTGTTCTTTTTTTTGTGATTTTTCAGATACTGGCGTTGTTAATATGAATATGTGTTTTTAATTTTATTTAGTTATTTTTTAACTTTTATTTTAAATTTAATTTAAATTATTTATTTTGCTTTAAAATAAACAAACCTGTATATTTAATTATACTATTTCTTATTTGTATTAAAAATAAAGTCTTCAATTTTCCATTTATCACAAAAAACAAAATAAAACATTTTTTATAGAATAAAAAATTTCAAAAGTAATGTAAACTATTTAAAATTACGCCAAAGCAAAGTAAGTAATTTTAAAAAAATTTTAAATAAAAATTAAACAAAAAAGAATAAAAAAATAAAATCAAAAAAGCACAGTTCGTATTTATAAAAAGAAAGTTGATGATGTACCCTTGCAGACGAAACGTCGGATTCTAATCTGGATATCACCATTGAATAGAGTGGAGAAAGTGGCAATGCAAAAGTGCAAAGCAATTTTAAATATCTTTTTAAATAAGGGCAGGTACAAAATAAAACGGTTTTTCAATATTTCGGTTTTTTCCAAATATCTCCGGAAATACTCGGAATTTTAAATCTTTCTAAACTTTCTAAACGGCATATTATTAGGCACCTAAATTTATCTCTTACGGTTTACGAGATCCTCATACATAGACTCGAATTCGAGGCACCCTGTACAGACCTGTCTAATATGGTATACAGCGTGCCTGGCACGAGAAGAAAGACACATCAGACCTTATGTGTTCATATGGAGATTTACATATAAAAGTCACGAAATTTAAGCCCGTATTTTGCTTGCATATCCACTTACTATCCCAAATTAGTTTAGTTTGGATTCATTTCTGAATTCGTAAAGCAAAGTGGAGTTGCCGGGAAAAATTCGCGTCTTCGGCAAGCTTTTTCAAAATTTTTAAATAATTTCGTAAAATAAGCTCGAAATTTCCACTTGTTTGGAATCCTTCATATTTAGCATTTTTTAATGATATTTTTATTGGTAAAAAACTAGAAATTCGGGAATTTCAAGTGTACGAAATGTAAGAAACTCTCAGTTTTGTTTCTTTTTTACGGAAGTCTGTTAAATCTCAGATTTAAAGAATTAGGCAAAAGAATTTCGTATTTCGGGGTTTACGTAAAGTAAACCTTAAAAGTCCGGAAATTTTACAGTATTAGGAATCAAACCAAACCAGCGTAAATTGGTTTAGTCTAAACAATTCACTTCAAAGCGAACTCGAATTTTTGTGAAAAAGTCGCGTGTTTGAGGAACTTTTTAAACTGCAACATTTTAATTAAATCCGCAGAATAATTCTCGGACACCATTAATTTGGCATTTTTAAACCAATTTCGTAACAAGTTCTGTTAAACTGCAACATTTGAAACTAAATCCATTAATTAGGACTTTTTAAATCATTTTCGGAAATAAAGTTCATAAAGTTCCGAAGTTCTAAGTTTGCTTTGGGAAGTCTTTCAAATTCTGACTTAGTTTACGAAATTTTCAAAAGTAAACTTCGCTCTACGTAAAACAAACTAGAAAATCTGAGTTTGTTTTGCGAATTTGATATATTCCAGTTTTTTGAATTAATTCCGTAAAGAACTCTTAGAATTCCCTAAAATAATTTCGGAATGACTGCTTTGCTTTTGCAATTTTAGAATTTTCACTTATTTTACGGAATTTCAGTGTGGTTTATAAAATATCGTGAACAAGTTGTAAGAAACTCTTAGTTAGTCTGATTTGCGGAAATCAAATCAGAAAGAATAGGAATCTAAGCATTGGGCAAGAATTTCGTATTTTAAAATCAAGTCCGTAAATAAATCTGGGAATTCCAAATCCGCTTCAGGCAATCTTTCAAATTTCAACTTAATTTAGGGAATTACATAAAAAAAACTAGGAATTCCGAGTTTCTTTTGCGAATTTGATTCATTCGGAATTTTTAAAAGAACTCCATAAAGAACACTCGGAATTCCGTAACATAAATGTTGAATTTCTGCTTCGCTATCGCAGTTTTTTTATGTTCTCATTTTACAGAATTTCAAGTTATGTTAGGACTACGATTCTGATTTACGGAAATTAGTAAAAAGTGGGATTCTAAACATTCGGCAAGAATTTCGTATTTTAAAATCAATTCCGTAAATAATGCTGAGTATTCTAAGTTCGCTTCAGAGAATCTTTCAAATTCTGACCTAATTTATGAAATTCCGAAAAGCTAACTTGGCCTTAGGTAAAACAAACTAGGAAATCCTAATTCGTTTTGCGAATTTGATTTATTCCGAATTATTAAAAGAATTCCATAAACGTCACTCGGAATTCCGTAAAATAAACCTTGAATTTCTGCTTCGCTATCGCAATTTTTTAATGTTCTCCTTTTACGGAATTTCAAGCGTCGTTTACGAAATATCAAATCCGAGTCTGTTTTACGGAAATCAGTAAAAAGTACGGTTCTAAACATTCGGCAAGAATTTCGTATTTTAAAGTCAATTCCGTAAATAAAGCTGGGAATTCTAAGTTCGCTTCAGGGAATCTTTTAAATTCTGACTTAATTTATGGAATTCCGAAAAGTAAGCTTTGGCCTTACGTAAAACAAACTAGGAATTCCCAATTCGTTTTTGCAAAATTGATTTATTCCGAATTTTTAAAAGAATCCCATAAAGCACACTCGAAATTCCGTAAAATAAACCTAAATAAATATCGCATTTTTTTGATGTTGACTCATTTTACGGTATTTCAAGTGTCGTTTACGAAATACGAAATCCGAGTATATTTTACGGAAATCAGTAAAAAGTAGGATTCTAAAAATTCAGCAAGAATTGCGTATTTTAAAATCAATTCCGTAAATAAAACTGGGAATTCTAACTTCGCTTCAGGAAATCTTTAAAATTCCTACTTAATTTATGGAATTCCGAAAAGCAAACTTGGCCTACGTAAAACAGACTACGAATTCGATTTGCGAAATTGCTTCATTCCGAATTTTTAAAAGAATTGCGTAAAGGACATTTGGAACTCCCTAAAATAAACCTACAGTTTCTGCATCGCTAACGCAATTTTTTTATGTTAACTCATTTTACGGAATTTAAAGTGTCGTTTACGAAATATCAAATCCGAGTATGTTTTACGGAAATCAGAAAAAAGTAGGATTCTAAACGTTCGGCAAGAATTTCGTATTGTAAAATCAATTCCGTAAATAAAGCTGGAAATTCCAAGTTCGCTTCAGGGAATCTTTAAAATTCCTACTTAATTTATGGAATTCCGAAAAGCAAACTTGGCCTTACGTGAAACAAACTAGAAATTCCTAATTCGATTTGCGAAATTGATTTATTTCGAATTTTTAAAAGAATTGCGTAAAGGACACTCGGAATTCCGTTATATAAACCTAGAAATTTGCTTCTTTATCGCAATTTTTTCATGTGAACTCATTTTACAGAATCTCTAGTCTCTCGTGTCATTTATGAATTTTCAGATCCAAGTATGTTTTACGGAAATCAGTAAAAAGTAGGATTCTAAACATTCGGCCAGAATTTCGCATGTTGGGGTTTACCTAAAGTAAACCCTAAAATTCGGTAAATTTCTTGTATAATTAATATTTGAAAAGGTGCACTTTTTTACATTTTAATTGGTGCTTTTTGGATACTTCAAAAATCGATTTTGCAAACCAGGGATATAGTCGGAAGTAGAACTTAAATTTTGAAAATATTTCTCTTCTCAAAATTTCTTGGACAATATTTATGTTCCATCAATTAAAATAAATTAAAATTGAACTTAATAATTAGTCTGCAATAGAATAAGCCAAGAAACCCCGGAAAGTTTTGGCATAAAAATTGTATTACTCTAACAATTTAAATTAATTAATTAATGGACATGACTAGTCGAAATCATCCTGTACACATAGGCCAACTAATTAAAAAATAGCTATGAGCGATAAAAGCACGAATTGCATTAGGAAATACTGTGAAAATATGTCAAAGAATAATGTATGCATTCATTATCTATAAGGAGAGGAGTGACTACATGTTCGTAAAATATCAGCAGAAATATTTTTGCCCACTAAAAGGGGTGCATACGTATTTTCTGCTATTTTACGAACATTTTTTCTGAAAAAAATTGATAAAACTGTTTATATGGTCGAGGTTTTTATAATATTATTGTACACACTTCAGACATTAATGCCATCTTTAGGAAAGTATAAACACTATAATGATATGTGCATATAACATACACTTCCATTCGTTATTAACGTTTGATGTTCGCTAGATGATTTCCTTACGTGAAATTTGAATACTTTGATGCTGCACGACAATATTATTACTTAGTAAATTTTACGAAATCGTTAACAAGGACGAAGGCCAGGTTTTGTTTACATATTTTGCTGTTAGCTATTGCGGTACATCTGATATATGGAAATCCTTTGTGGGGCTATGTCTAGGCTTGTTAATGATGCTTTGTGTTTATGGGTGCATTTTTGCGGTCTACACACAATGCGGTCAAAATTGTTCCAATCATCGTCCCAAAATTTTGCATTTTCACATGAAGCTACAGCAAAGTGATGGCATGTCAAGATTTGGATTTTTTTAAATAAATTCAAAGATTCAACGTCTTAGGTTCGTATTTCAGATGGTTTTCAAATAGGACTCCTTGTATTTCCACGTGGGATAATAGCGTTAAATTTCACATAACAGAGGGCAGTACCAAAGCCATGAACGCATTAAGGTTTGAAAGGAAATCTGGTGTTGCTCTTCAGTGGAGTACATATCAGTATTTTAAATACATCTTTCCAAAAAGTCGATATACTTTTACCTACTACGGGGGGGCGAAAGGAATAGGTTCCTTTTCTCCAACACATTAATTCGTGAAAATAAGGCTCTGTTAATCGAAAGCTATGATGCATCGTTTTGCAACTAGTTTCACTTCAACATATGTTTAAGAGCTGTTGTCCAGAGTTTTACAACAGGTGAATCACAGTTGAATAACTCGGCGATTTACGTTTTTGAAACTGATGAGTTAGTTTTGATTAGTTACAGAGAACCCAAATGATCCAAAGCCAACTAAACCAAACCAAGCCTAACCCAAAATAACGGGCGGCCGAACAAAACTGGCACTGTATTCAAAAGATGAACGGCTACAAGGTTAAAAAAAAACACGCAACCCAAGATGGAAGGAGCAGCAAACGAAGGATGCTAAAAAGCAAAAATAGAACTAGAACGGGAAAAGTGAAAACAGACGCTGGACATGCAGAAGAAAGGATTCTTATCACATAAGCAGGTTGATAATTATTTCTAAATTCCCGCTACTCTGAACGATCAAAAAGAGGACGTAACAATGTTCACACTCAAAGAAAGTCCAACTGCAGCTTTCAAAACAAGACCAAGTGTTCATCACAACCTCCCCACAAAATTGTTATTACCAATAATCCAGAAACCATCTCCAGGTTAATACGAAAAACTTTCTCTAAGCTAGGGTAAGCAGCTAAGCTCATACTTAAACCAAAAAATTAGATCTGACGCAATCCCTAAACTGCAGGCCGATATGCCTTTTGGACGACATGGGAAGAGGCCTGGTAGCACAAACAAAAACCGCTCAAAAATAAATTGGAGGAAGAGCAAATCTCCCACGACTACCAAAGCACCATTGATGCTATAGGCAAAATGATGGCTCTACTAGACCAAACAGAAATACGAGCTAATGAAAATCAAGTTTTTGTCCGATGGTGACAATAAAACATCGAAAACGTACGTACTTAACGTGCATAGTACATACAGTGGTAGGTACCTATTAGATCGGGACATAAAGAACGGAGTCCATCAAGGGTCGGTTTTTGGAACAACCTCATGAAATAACCCAAACTAACCCGGCGATTTAATGTTTGAATCTTATTAGTTATTTTGGGTTAGTTGCAGAGTTGACTAGCCTAAATGATTCAAGGCCCACTAAATCAGACCAACCCTAACGGGCGACAGGAAAATACGGCACAGGTTAAAAAAATATGCATGCAACCCAAGATCAAAAGAGCAAAAAGCGACGAATTCAAAAGTCCAAATATAGAACTAAAATGGGAAAGAAAAACTGAAAATGTCAAAAGAAAATGCGACCTCTGGGGAAAAGCTAAATTCTTATTGCAAGGCAAACTTGAAAAACAGGTTGATAACTATTTCCAAATGTCCTTAACCTGACCGCACAAAAAAAAGTCCAACTGCAGCTTTCCAAATAAGACCGAAAGTACTCCTGACAACCTCCCACAAAAATTGCTATTATCAATAATTCAGAAGCAATCTCCAGGTTAATATTAACAACGAGACCAGGTAAGTTTCCTTTAAAGTAAAGCGAGCAGCTCAGCTCATAGCTATTGAAACTCAAAGAAACAGATCTGACGCAAACTCTGAACTGAATGTCGATATGCCTTTTGGACCTCATAGGAACAGACCTGGAAACAAATAAAAAACAGCTCGAGAATAAACTAGACGAAGAGCAAATCTTCCACAACTACCAAAACACCATTATTACTATAAACAAAGTGCTGACTCTACCAGATGAAATAAAAATACGAGTTTATTATTTATGAAAGCCATGGTTTCGGCCAAGGGTGACAAAAGACATCGAAAATGTACGTACCTAATCCGCATTATACATACTACAGACGTAGGTACCTATTAAATTCGGAAATAAACAGCGGTTTTTGGAACAACCTCATGAAATATCTTCTACGATCAAACCGAAAATAACCAACCCTAACCAAGTATAACTGAAGATAAACCAACTTTACTGAAGCGGACCCAATCTAAACCAACTGAGCAAAAATTGGCAAACTAATGTTGATTGTTTGGGTTAGCCTACGTCTAAGTAATGAGATCCTCTGGTACACGGGTTGTTACAAAACGGATGATGGTAGGGGTCGAGACTTGCTTTCGCCCTTGAGACTTATGCAACCGTGTTCCAAGCCGAGATGTATGCAATTCTTAAATGTGGATATGAGTAGAGATGTTCCGTCGATTCTTGAGTCTTATAACCGAAGATAAACCAACTTTACTGAAGATGAGTCCATCAAGAGTTGGGTTTTGAAAGAACTTCATGGAATATCTTCGACAACCAAACCCAAACTAATCAACGCTAACCCAATATAACTAAAGCTATACCAACATTGATGAAGATGACCCAATATAAACCAACTAAGCAAAAATTGATCAACTAATGTTGATTGTTTGGATCTGCCCACGTCTAAGTAATGGGATCATCTGGCACACGGACTATTCCAAAACGGATGATGGTAGTAGGGTCGAGACTTGCTTTCGCCCTTGAGACTTATGCAACCGTGTTCCAGGCCTAGATGTATCTAATTCTGAAAAAATGCGGGTATGAGCAGAGCTATCCTGTCGATTCTTGAGTCTGATAATATCAATCCTGGGCCAGTGTCTAAGTGTAGAGACGTCTTGGCGGCCCTGGACGGGCATAATGGGGTCAGTCTTTTTTGGATTACAGGGCACTCAAATGTCTCTGGGAACAGGGAGCTGATCTTCTGGCAAGACAGGGTTCCACATACGTCCAATGGAATCTAAGCTTCTAATAGGCATGCACTATAATACGGCCGCTGCCATCCTCAGGAACGCAATGAACGTGCGGGGCAAAGATGACCACTCCAGGAATTGGGTGAGCCAGGGCCTTTTTAGTTTTAAAGGGGAAGGACATGAGGCTTGGGACAGGGTTTCTTACAGGGCACTGGCGCTTGAACAGTTATTTGCACCTGGCTCGTGGAAATCCCGGAATGTAAGTGGTGCTTGGAGGATTCTTCACTCATGTTCTTCCCGACTGTCCGGCGTTGACTAGAAAAAGAGAGGTACACTTAGGAAGCTGTATGCTTAACCCGGAGGACATAAGAAAAATCCACACGAGGAAGCTAGGGAGGCTTCTGGGCTGAATTAATGGTGCACATTGGTAGCCTACGTGCAAGGGATCTCTGGCCCACGTTTTCAAAGTCATTCATTCAATGTTGAGGATTATCAAAAATCTAGATATGGGTGTAATTTTGGTGTGGGTATTAGTGAGATTAATTTATTTAAGATATATAATTTTGAATAGAGACTCGTATGTCCAGTAGACATGTGGTGCTACATATTGTTAATATTTGCAGAATAGACTTTCAAAATTAGAAAACATGGTACTTTGTATATTTTATAAAATACATTTCATTTTTAACCTTGAAAAATCTGACTGTAATTTGAACATAACAAATGTCTATTACAAAATCTTTCTTTCGAAATTTTTTTCGTCTGAACAATTTTGCTTTCTGCTCACTCAAATTAATCCAACCTAACTGAAGTTAACCCAGCCTTATTGAAGCGGACCCAATTTAAACGATTTCTATAACGAATTACAGCTAAGTGAATGAACCAAAGCTAATTTAAAGTAGCCAAAAGTTTAACTAACCAAAGCGAAACCAAACTAATGTTGATTGAAATTTATCAAAAATCTAACCAAGTCTACTATGGACTTTTTTTGTAGATGGCCAGCTTCGAATTCGGCCAGTGTGCGACGAGAGTCCGCCAACCGTTACCACGCTGAACACGCACATCAAAGCTGCCGCGGTTGAGGGGTTCTTCTTATCGTATAGTTAATGTTCGGTGACCATACTACAGATGTTTTACATCATCAGTAAAATAATAAAATGCTAAAAGTAGGTGATCTTTTATAAAGCCATTCAAGGAACCTTCAGTTAGAGGAGGAAATTCGGGATGAAATTGTTGAAAATCCCTATAGTAGCGTAAGAAAACTGTCGGTCCAAGTTCATGCGATAAAGTGGGTGGTTCATGAAATCCTTCGAGAACAACTGCTGCATCCTTATCACTGCCAAAAGGTATCATTACGATAAAAAAAATAGTACGGAATTTAGTAGCCTTCGGTTAAGCTTCCGGTCTATGACGATATCGAGAAGTTCTACAGATTCCCTGTGCCATTGATATTCTCGCGCTCAGTGAACTCTGGATTAAATGATGGTGTAGGTGGTCTTGGTTTGTGTTAGGAAGTATCAATGAGAGTGATTTATTTATAAGATAAAAAATGATAAATGTTTTGAATGGGATACCCTTTTTTAATATTTACAGAATCAATCACAAATTTACTTGTTCACAATGGAGTCTAAAGTGTGAAAATTCGCATCTCCATATATTGTACCTTAAACTGATTTAGATATATATACAAAAAACAAATATGTATTAAATTGAGCACATGTATGTGAAGATGCTAAATGATGGGGCCATATTCTACTGCAGGTGACCCTTTAAATGTATGTGTCACGATTTTAAATTTAAAATGTAACCACTGAAGTGGTCCCAAGTTGCAGTTATCTAACTTAATCCTGAATAGGATAAGTGGATTATTTACCAAGCCTCAGACGGTACCCATTTCCCCTGATGATAAAAGTTTTATTTCATGTTCAATATTTTGTATCGTCTTTCAAATTGTTTGGAGTTGAATTTGATACTTTGAAAACGATTTTTTTTTAATTCGTTGCGAGCCAGCTACATGTATAATTAAATTTGTTATAGCTGAGGTATCCTGCACAGTCATTATCAAGCAAGAATATTATGCCTGATTTTTCGATACTGTATTAAGCATACAATGTTCAGATGTAAGTTGAGCTCTTATAGAAGAAGCCTCGAAATGTTTAAATATTATTAAGTATTATACTTGTGTCGTTAATATCTCGTAAATATTTCGAAATGTATTACAAATTTCACGTAATAATTCCACCGAAATAATTTTCACTTTAAATGGCCAAATATCAATGATTGGGTACAAGGCAACATATTTTTGGGAATATTTATGCTAATGTATAAATAAATTTAACATTTATTGTGACATATATGTTATAGCCCCTTGTTTATTTATGGAAATCACTCTGGTGAAGATACCGCATTCGAGATCTTAAAAATATTACGAATACCCTATAGTATGCCTCGTTTAGCGCAATGAATTTAAAACTTCTTTTAGATATATTTTCTAATTTCTAGAAATGCAATTCACTGATCGACGCGATATGAATAAAACTGAACCAGACTAACCGAACTGCTAAAATTTTTAACGGCTTGAAATGGGCCTTTGAATGAACCTGTAAAATGCAACGGATATTTCAGTGTCACTTAAATATTTAGGATTTCAACTATCTTCACAACTACTCCTCTATCAAAAAACTATTTCAATTTCTAGATCTACTTCCTTTCATAAATTCTCTATACCTCTTGCTAATAGGTAAAAATATATACATTCCTAATTCTCATTTTCTGTTATGATATTCTACCTTTGATATTTGCCATTTTATTCACTTTTGATATGTAAATCAGTTCTTATGCACGCCATCATTCAGTCATTCGTTGTTTTGAAGTTTGAAACCAATTTTATAAAAAATTATAATTTATTGACAGGATTTAATTTAGTATTTTTTATGTTCAGTAAATAGCGTTTAATTTGTTGGTCGTTTTGGGTGGAACAACCTATTTGATCATATTCTACAAAACGGGCACGAACATTTTATAATTTTGATTTCGAAGGTGAAAATAGTCCACGCTTTTGTTTCATTAAATGTTCTCCTGAATTTCGTTAAAACATGCACGTCAAACTCGACCAAGAAAAAATATCATTCGAATATTCATCTTATTGCCTTGTAAAATGATTAATGTTTGGCCATTTTATGACGAAAACAGGAAACGATTACAAAACATGCTGTATAGTTTAGCAGTGGTCACATAATAACATCCTAGAAATAACAAATTCAACTACAGTTCCTAAAATTGACAAAACATAAAATTGACTAGAGTATATCTCTCTCCACAGCTCATACTTTTCTCTAACATAATAATATACAGATTTATTTCTCTATAGCCACATTTACTACTTAGGCGATAGGCCGCAGAAGTTTTGACTAAATTTTAGAAAATTTTTAAATTCAATTTCTCTATATCAAATGTATTTTAATAATTGCACTCGAATATATAATATGAGAAAAGTTAATGAAACCAATTTTTAAAAATATCATACGTCTAAAGCAAGAAATCTGCTTTCCTGCATAATTATCATTCTGCTATCCTTTTTGTAGTTGACACAGTAAAGAATTCCAAATCTTAAATACATATCTACTATATTGAGAGGCAGTGCTCTGCACGGGCAGCTCGTTTCGGTCGGGCTGTGGCCCGGCCCGGCTCGGCCGGACGGACGGGACCGTTCGGGCCGAGCTGGGCCAGGCCGGGCCGGTCTAAGTCCCTGAAAGGCGGAAGGCCATCTTTTAGTTCTTATGACTTCAAAGAATATTTTTTAACTAAAAGTATGGCCATAGCTTAACTCTATGCCCAGGGTTGCCAATTATTCAATGATATATTGTATTATAAGATATTTCGATGTAAACTGCTATAATATACCCTTGTAAAAACTAATATAGGGCGCAAAAATACTATACCTTTAATTTATTATGGATATCAATATATTTAATCGAGTAAAATATTGAACGCTATGTATTCCGATCCGAAAAGGAACGATAACGATATTGCGTGCAATAAAATACGATATATTTTAACGGTTGGGACAATAATTCCCTATCCGTCATCTCGCAACACTGGTCTATGGTGAGTGTCTTTTTAGCAGCCATATAACGATCTTGTTTATAAAGTAGAATTGGATCGGGCCGAGCCGGGCCGGGCTATAGTGACTGATTCGCGTACCCGCGTCGGGTCGGGCGGGGCCTGAAAAATTCGGCCCATGAAGTGCACTATTGAGAGGTTCCTCGAAGTCTATAAAACAAGGGAATTATTTAAGAATTCGCATTTAAAAGATTTAATCAATATTAGATGTATACATAAATTCCAAGTATTTTCCTTTCCACGACTATTTGTGATAATTTTTTTTTTTTAAATAAAATACCCTATGCTGTCTATTTGAATATGTCTGTCATATCATTTTATTCGACTCTATTACACTATTACTGATGACACTGACAGCTGGGGCAAATATGGGATGTCCACAAGGAGGAGTGCCATCGCCCTTACTATGGGCAATCCTAATGGATGAATTGATATTAAGGCTAACATCCAAAAGTTTCTGTTGCCTAGGATACACCGGCGATCTTGCAGTTATTGCAAAAGGCAGATTTGCAGGTACGATCATAAAGCTCACAAAACTAACTCTAAACATTATCGACATGTGGTATAAGGATGAGGAGCTGACAGTGAACCCTCATAAATCCATCATAGAAAAATTCACCAAAAAAGAACATTGGCAGGGCACCAGTACTCAATGGGGTAGATATTCCATTTGTACAGGAAGCATTAGGAGTTATCTTTCACTAAAAGCTATGATGGAATCAACACCTACAAGAAATTACACAAAAAGCATTCTGTGCAGAAGGATATGCGCAAAAAACTTGAAGATGCAACTAAAAATTACTAATATTCCAAAGTCATGGTGGTTTGGTGGCCGAAGACACAAGGCGCTGGAATGGTACGTGCATCGTCGGCTCAGTGCTATCCAAAGGCAAGCCTGCCTGTGTACGACCGGTGCCATGAGAATCACTCCAGCAGCCGCACTAGATGTCCTGCTTATCCTTATACCAGTTCACATATATATTCAGGGCCAATCTGGATCAGTCGCATGCAGACTGTGCAGAGGGCAAGCAAGCACCCTTAAGCAGAATGCACGAAAAATACCACAACAAGCTACATGAGTTGAAGTTGAAAAGTGCCAACAGAGATGCATGGAAGGAAGAACGGATCAAAAGGTTCAGGTGTCAGTATATACGGAGTTAAGCCAAAGACAAGAATCTCACAGAGCTAAGGCAAATATGTGACGATATTCCAAGTGGAAGTTGTCGCAATATATAATTGTCTGAATGAGTTAATAAGGCAAGAGTTTACAGGCAAAATCATAAAAGCAGTTAACTCAATGCAATTTAAATCAACACTAGTGTGGGACTGCATATAAGCCTTAAATGAGCTAGGCAGTCGAAACAGACTGACCTTTGCTTGGGTACCAGCACTTTCATTGTGTAAATGCAACGAAGAGGCTGACTCATTAACCATGGCAGGAGTCAGAATGGTCCTGAACAGAGCAGAACCTTTCTGCAGTATAGCAAAATGCTAGCATCAAACTATGAATGCAAACGAAATCTCAAAAAGAACAGCTTTCCAGGTATGAGACAGGCTAAAGAGTTTTAAAAAACCATCACCAAAATTCAGAAAAGAAGTACAACTGGAATGAAAGTTGGACTTCTAACAGAGCACTCTAGGCTCAACAAACATCTGAGCACGATTAAACTGGCAGAAGAATAGCTGTGCAGGTTCTGTCAGGAAGAGGAGGAGGAACCAGCCACTGCGAGGGCTTGCCAAGACTAAGGTTCCTTACGCTGTGGAAAGAAAACCCAAAACCTCCCAGATATACGAAGGAGCTGATAACTAGCCTATGGCGCCTGATGGAGAAGACGCCTCATGGAATGACTTTTTGTGGGTAGTTGTGTGGAGGCTAATTGCCCATAAGCCCCTAAATTAATCTAGTCTAACTAGTCTAATTACTGGCGTCCTTAATAGGATTCTAACTATGTAAGAAATATAGTTTCCAAATTTTCAACAAACTTATCTTAACCAATGTGCCACGATCATTCAATCAAAACCAGGGAGCTTCAAGTTCAAGTTGCTATTGAATGTTGTCAATTCGGACAGCTACTACTGATATGAGTGCTGAGATTTTGGGAAAAAAACGTAATTTTTACACCTATAAACTTCAGCTTCAAGATCTTAATGAGGATGACTCAGCTCGTAGGTGAGAATTTGATATTGCCCTACCATTGGATATGTTCTGGTAACAAGCCACTGCTCCATCATTTGACCCAAATTAAAATCCTCACTGTTTGGGGTTAGTTTGAGTTAGCTACTACCATTCCCAAAAGGTTAATATTTTAGCTAGGATTAGGGGTCATTGAGGCCCATTGTTTCTGATGGAGCCCGTAACGTGTCATTGTAGTTTGAGTTCCGATATTTAACGATAAGAGATCAAAAACCAGCAGTATCATAAACGTGCGGTCATGATAGGTTAACTAGCACTGCCATTACTCATTGTTTTGAGTTTAGTTTGTTTATGATGCTTCCAATGGGCAGAAAATTGGATGTTGGACAATTTTATTATATGCAGCTTTTGACTTAGTAGTTAATGAGCTTCTCTTACATAAACGGTGTACGTGGAGCAATACATAGCTGGATGGCTCCAGTAATAAATTAACGAGTTGTGAGGGGCCTAGTTGTGCGCGGAAAATGTCCTTGTCCTGATTCAAGGAATGACAATAAATGATCAAGTTCCTATGTCTTAATATCGATCAGAATGTATAAAACTTCTTAATCAGATTCTGTTGAAATTGGAATTTTAATTTTATCGTCTGGTGTGTCCTATCTTCAGGGATTTTATGTTCAATAAAGTATTAAAGGAAATATAATTGTTCGGTAATTCTTTCTGATGAAGCAAGAAGTTTTGAAACACGCTGTTGTGCGTACAAGTGTAGCTGATATAGAGCTCCCTCTCCTCTTTATATTTAACTTTTTATACGGTGAATTTGGCATAGAAATTATTGAATGGCCTTCGCGTTTTCCGGGACTTATTCCATTCGATTTCTTTTTCTGATGTTATTAAAAAGCTAATAATCAAACCAATTAACCTGAATGATCTTAGGCAAAGAATTATCGATTTTGACGTTACGGGATATGGGTTGTATTTAAGCTTTTAAAGTTCAAACTACTAGCACAAGCCTTTTTCAGCGTTTTCAGTTTGGAAGGGATGGTAAGGGCATAAATATGCTAAAAAGTTGATATATTGGTATATATGAAGTTAATAGAAACTTGTTTCTTCAACTTCGCTAAATGCGGTCAAATGCATTCGAGTAATTAACGTATTTTATTCATAATTTTAGTGCGGTCATTCTACAAAAGCTCAATTTAAAATTCAAAGACTTCGCTGACTTTGTTTAAAAATATAGCAAGTAAAATTTAAAACTTTTCTAAAAAATAGCCTTAATTAATGATATCCCACAGCGACCCTTAAAGACGTATTTAAGACTAATGTGTGCATTTCTAAAATATCAAAAAATGAATGAAACACGCTGCTAACTAGCACCGCAAAATAATTACACAAAATGCGACTTTATGATTCTATGAGATTATGGGTACACGTATGACTTATGAAAGTTTTGTAACATCGCCAGCTTATAATACATGTATGAATATAATAATTTAACTTGCTTTGTCATCATATAAAAGCCAACT
>JAEQML010050721.1:0-47149 GCA_016904865.1 Pissodes strobi | reverse complement strand
TTTCCAGCCATGATGCTTGCCAATTCAGCACTAGCATCTCGGCTATGCTGGAGATTTATTTGACTTACCCTTAATTGCGCCATGGGGGACACCATGGATAGGGGTAGCCACCTTACTTGGCTATTGCCTGCTTCCTGATGGTTTGGAAGTTTCGGCTGAAGTGCCCCGCCCGGTGGGTGCTCTCCGAATGGTTACCCTGTAAACTCGCAGAGCGACCAATTCGAAGAACACAATCCACCCGGCCAGCTCTAGTCCAGCCACGACCACGAATTCCTTGCTAAATCCTTCTACAATTCCTCGTAAATCCTTTTACATTCCTATATTATTGTTTTAATTATTATTATATTGTTACATTTACGTAAGTAAAATTTCATATCAAATGCTATTTCTTTATTTCTATAATAACTTTACGGAACTAAATCGAACCAACAACTAGCTCAGATATCCAAAACTAACCCAAACAAACGAAAAGAATAGGTCTTCCGAATTAAGGACGATTTTTATTCAAGTACGTATAAGGAAAAATCAAGGAAATTTCCCAAAAACTTGCGGTTTTTTAAATAAGTCCTCATGACGCAACTTATTCTCAATATATTATAAAGAAAACGCAACCAAATAACTTTTATTGCAAAATAATCATAATTTTTCAAAATTTAAAGGATTCCACTGTCATAAATATTCAGCATTTTTACAAGTAGCTGAAATTTCCTGCATGTATACAAAGAAGTTGAATGTTAAATAATCGAGGTCCAAAAGAATTTCTCGCCCGAACTAAAGTAATCCATCATTTATTAGGGAACTGCTTTAAACCATAGTCCCATTTATATTGACTTGAGCGATCGTAAACCTTTTAGCAGCAGACTGTATGGCGTCCAGACTTTGAAACTAAAATTTATGACTGTTGGTCTACCTGCTCCGGTTCGTGGGCTATTTTAAGTTTAAATTTCAGTTTGCCTTAAAGTATCTATATGATACATGGCCTTAAATATATTAATTAGTATGTCCACTGAAACTTTCATAGTAATGGTAGGATATATTACATGTGCCTAATATGGAAGTAGAATAATAGAATTAGAGTCTGAGAGCTCGTGTCCAAATAGTGTGAGTGTTTGGGTTAGATTACCACCGTAGGGTCAGATAGCGGGACATCTGATGCTGGCGCGTTAGTAAACATGTGAAATTAATTTATATGTCTAAACTGCTTGTTGAAAACCTAAAATTTGTCTGTAAATAGTTGATTCAATCAGGAGCTCGAAACGAATAGTCCGCCAGCGTAATAATGGAAAGCTTGGCATCAGCATCGTTGCTCATGTGTGATTAAAAACAGTCCGATAATGAGAGTTCTATTTTCATAGAACCCATTTCTTTAGCAGCCAATCGAATTCGAATTAAAAGGGTGCAAGCGACTTGTGTCAATTGCGAGTTCAAGCATAGGAAATGTTAATGTAAATCAAAATAGAAAAAATAAATGCGTCGAAAGAGTGTGACGAAATAAATGCTCAAAAAGCCATTCATTATTAAAAATCACTATCATTTTCATTATTTTCTCCACAACTATCACTATCCCAATAGTCGAATGTTCGGTTATTGGACACGAGCTCTAAGTGTAGAAGCTACATCATACAATCACCAGTTATTTTACATATTCTACAATAAACAGGTTAATCAAGACCGTATAGTGGCGGATTTAGAAAAAAAAACAGGATACAGAAGATGCCGCAAAATTAAGTACATTTTGGCAGGAATTGATTGTAATTTGACTTCGGCAGTACAGTAACTATTTGATATCTCAAGTGGCCAAGCTGAATCGAGTCAATATCGGAGTTTTTATTGGATGTTCAAATTAATGGAAATGAACTGCGAGAAAGATTTAAATTCTAAAATCACATCCAATTTCAGGCACCAATAAAACAAGACGACGTTTCAACATTTGCAGATGCTTTAAAGAAAAAACATGTTACTATACATGGCAAAGTATGGTGTCATTTTGACGATACAATATGCGAAACCACTTTATCCAAATGACTAGAATGTGAAGTGGAAAATATTGAGCTTCCATTTTATATAGATTTTGTGTTGACAGACGATTTCTTCTTTTTTTATTTAATGAAGTGGCATCAGTATTTCGATACAAATTTTAAAGTCGGTAGCTGGTCGGTATAAACAATTAATTTTAAATTATTTATGACCACAACATAGGGGGTGGTAACTAACTTTATAACTTACCACTTTAATTAGCGAACTGCATTACCATAGATTGGCGGGATTGTATTCTTAGGGTGTGAATTCAAACATGTAATTTAGGTATTACGCAATTTAATAATGTAAGATTTACTTTACATCAAGTTAACTATTAACAAATATCTAACAAAACTTCTTGATTATTTAGTTTGACATGAACTCCTGTCTTTACTGAATTTGATCAAACTTTCCTTATTTCAACTGATGCTTCTCTTTTCACACTCATTACCTTGTTACGTTGCTTTTTCTGCAATTCTCCCAACTTAACTTCAGCAGGGATATAAGACTTCGAACATTTGATTCGAATCTTGAGTACAGGAATAGTGAATCCGGATGGTTTTTCGAATGACAATTATTCGAACGACAGTTCTTCGAACGACATTTCTTCGAATGGACAGTTCTTCGAAAAGACAATTCTTCGAATCGACAATTTTTCGAATGTGTAATTCTTCGAAGGACCATTTTTCGAATCTTTAATATAGTTTGGGTTAGTCCCTTTTACCGTTTTAGCAAAATTTCTGCAACGCCTCGGTGGTGCAGAAGGTAGCGTTCTTGCCTGTCATTCCGGCGCTGCGGGTTCGATTCCCGTCGGTCGCGACAGATGTTTTGTTTATTGTTTTTTATTTATTTACCTTTTTTTCCTAATTTTGGATTAGTTTGGGTTAGCCTTGGGTTAGTTTTGGTTAGTACTTGGTTAGTTCTTGTTGATTAAGCCCCGTAGCGAGCGAAGCGAGCGGAGGGCCATGCAAAGTCCTAATAATACCTATTAACATTTATATTATAGTCGCCTATACACCTGTCATAACAAGATGCAATCCTGTACGTTGGATGAATATGTCACAAGAGAAAATACCTACGATAAAGATCGTACATTTTGATCCATCGAGCCGCATTATTATCAGTGTTTTCGGTGAGTCGGAAAGTAAGGAAACCACGGCCCGCGCAGAAGATTGCACAGTAAGTCTTCATCCCTTTTATCTTTGTACCGGAGTGTATCGCGCACACTCTTTTTGAACGTTTTATTAGTTGCTTTTTTAAAATTATCTTTATGTTTTCTATAATGTAATATTGTAGAAAAACTATCCGTTCGAATAATTATCCATTCGAATAATTGTCCATTCGAAAAACTGTCCTTCGAAGAACTGTCTTTCGGAAAATGGTCATTCAAAAAACAGTCCTAGATTCCAGGAATAGATCTGTTTTACTTCTTACTACAATTTTCCAATCGCCATTTTACCTTCTTCAATCGGCAACAGCAGGAGACACGCTACCGCGTTTCTGTCTTGAAAGATGCGTGAAAACGCCCAAAAGAATTCTTAATTCAGTGTTGAAATAAGGGACACGGAGTACACTAGATATTTTCTAAATATCTCTGCAAATAAATGAGAAAATGACTAAATATATTAGCGTCAAATAGAGCAGCGACAGAGGTTGATGTTCTTGGCGTCAATCTCAAGCAGGGCAGCGGCAACAAGTCGATGCTTCAACGGTGAATGCTTGTATGGCACCAAAATCTAATTTTTCTACAAGAGTCTAAGAAACCTAGTAACTTTTCGATGTGAAAGCTGCGGATATGCGAAATGGCGAAACAAGAATAGGTATTATTATAGCTTTGCATAGCTCTCCGCACGATACGGGGGCGCAACCAACAAGAACTAACCAAAAGTAACCCCAGGCTTGCCCAAATTTAAGAAAAAAAATAATAATGAAAAACAAATATAACCTTAAAAAGTAAACAAAACATGCGTGGCGATCGACGGGAATCGAACCCGCGGCGTACAAATGAAAAGCAGCACGTTTAACTACTACACCACCGATGCGTTGAAAGCATTTTGCTAGACCGTAAAAACATGGATAATTCCGATACATTCGGCCATTACGCATGTCCGCAGCTTTTGCATCGAAAAGTTAGTAGGTGACCTGCCGGCGGGGCAGGGAGAATAGAGCGAGAACTGCGCAGACACGGATGCATTTGAGAGGGTAGAAACATATTCTTTCTTTATTTGACATATTGTTGTTTACAAACAATTGACGGAGACAAAGATATATTAGGTTGAAATACCTATTCTTGGAAACAAGAATAGGTATTATTATAGCTTTGCATAGCTCTCCGCGCGCTACGGGGCGCAACCCAACAAGAACTAACCAAAAGTAAGCCAAGGCTTGCCCAAAATTAAGAAAAAAAAATAATAATGAAAAACAAATATAACCTTAAAAAGTAAACAAAACAAGCGTGGCGATCGACGGGAATCGAACCCGCGGCGTACAAATGAAAAGCAGCACGTTTAACTACTACACCACCGAGACGTTGAAAGCATTTTGCTAGACCGTAAAAATATGGATAATTCCGATACATTCGGCCATTACGCATGTCCGCAGCTTTCGCATCGAAAAATTAGTAGGTGACCTGCCGGCACGGCAGGGAGAATAGAGCGAGAACTTCGCAGACACGGATGCATTTGAAAGGGTTGAAACATATTCTTTCTTTATTTGACATATTGTTGTTTACACACAATTGACGGAGACAAAGATATATTAAATTGAAAACGATCAAAAAGGTTTTCCTTGACGGAGAGTGACTACTTGCTTTCCAGCGATTGTTTCATATAATGGAATCAATTTTACCGACAATCCAGATTTGGACTAAGGAGTAACTGAAATGCAAAGCTTTACATGCACAAATTGCTGTTTACCTGGAATGAAATAAATTTATCTGGCTTTGAATTTGAATTATGGCTCAATCATACTACGAACATTAATATTAATAAATATTTATCAAAACTTCTTGATTATTTAATTTAGCATGCACACCTCTCTTTACTGAATTTAATCAAACTTTCTATATTTCAACTGGCTGCTTCTCCTTTCACGCTCAATACCTTATTACTTTGCTTTTTCTGCAATTCTCTTAACTTAATTTCGAATTTCGCCACGGATATAAGACTAGGAACATTTGATTTGAATCTTGAGTACAGGAATAGATCTGTTTTACTTCTTACGACAATTTTCCAACTGCCATTTTACCTTCTTTAATCGGCAACATCAGGAGAAACGCTACTGCGTTTCTGTCTTGAAAAAATGCGTATAGACCGTCAAAAGAATCCTTAATTCAGTGTTGAAAACAGGAAACACAGAGTTTTCTAAATATCTGTGCAAACAATTATTGAGAACATGACTAAATATCTTGGCGTCAAACAGACCAGCGATAGAGGCTGATGTTCTTGGTGCCACCCAAGCAGGGTGGCGACAACAGGCCGATAATTCAACCACAGTATAGACTCTGATTCAACGTTGAATGCTTGTAAGGTACTAAAATCTAATTTTTTTCTACCGGCGCGGCGTGGCAGGGATAAAAGAGCGGGAATTGCGCGGACACGGACGCATTTCAAAGGGTAGAAACATGTTCTTCCTTTATACGACATATTGTTGTTTACACAATATTGACGGAAATAAAGATATATTAAATTGAAATTGATCAAAAACGTTTTCCTTGACGAAGAGAGACAACTTGCTTTCCAGCGATTGTTTCATATAATGAAATCTATTCTACCGACAATCCAGGTTTATACTAAGGACTACCTGAAATACAATGCTTTACATGCACAAATTGCTGTTTACCTGGGATGAAATCAATTTATTTGGGTTTGAATTATGGCTCAATCATACTACGAACATACAAGGTGTTATCACCAAACTATACGGTGAAAAACGATAAGTTCATACAGATATTGGGGTGTTTCCCCAACAGTAGCTAATAGGAATTTTAAAAACATCGCTGTCATTTTTTATCGTTATCACCCGCCTTTAATAATGAACAGCGAACACTCTCCTGCTGGCATTTACGCAGCTACCATATCTATGGAAAAGAATATATTCGACTAGCAGACTTTGTAAAAGAACTCTGGATCATTAACTTCAATGAAGCTCTCTCTAGTTAACTTTTTAATATATCATTGGGAAAAAAGTGAAATAAGGCATGTTTTCGAACAAAAAAATATCTACATTAATCTCCACTATGGCTACAAACCTAAAGTTTGCGCAGGAATAGTTAGAAAGACAATTGGTGAGATTTTCTCGTATACAGCGCACGAAGAAGCTGAGTCAAAAATAACTGAAAAACATGTTTGAAATATCGATTATGAAGAAAATGTTTCAATTAAAAGTTCAGACACTGGCATGCTTATCATTCTACCCGGAAATGCCATGCCCTTAAAAAACAATTTGAAGATTTGATTTCGGATGAATGTCAGCGTTTGTAACAATCAAAGGTTTATTAATGTTACGCTATACTATACGAGGAATTAGAAATATTACCGTGTGCTACTCTTTCTGCTCTTCATGCACTGGTGATCAAAACTATGCTTTCTTCCTGAAGGGAAAATGGCGGCCGTATATATTAATGGTCATCAATAAAATCCCGAAACCTTTTACATATTTGAATAAACTCAATGACGACGTGAAAGTAACAACTCTCTGAGATAATAGAGGAATATTTATGTCGTCTAGACAACTTGAAAAAATTGAAAGCGTAGATGAAGCTCGATCGATACTCTGTAACAAAGTGCATACATTCAAAGATATCCGCGATGTCCTCAAAATTGATACTAAAAATATTGATGCATCGAATTTTCCACCGTGTAAAGCAGATTTGAAAACGCCCTGCATACATTTCAACAATCTAGAGAAATACACACAGGAAAGAGCCAACTGATGCGGCTGCAGTGGAGAATGGTTGGCTGAAAATCGATGGACCGATAAGAGTTTGGTTGATATAAAGGAATCCACCTGCCTCATTTCATCAGTGAACTGTGGAGTTTTAATTGTAATCAAATATGTTATTAATTTCTGTAACATATCACTAAATATTTTTTAGTGTATGCACAGACGCTAAATCTGCCAGAAGAGATGATGCGGAGGAAAAATCAGATCAAATTGGCTTAATATTCGATGATTCGGATAATGTGAGTTATGGAGAAAATAATGAAGGTGATATTTCAGCAGATTTTGATTTATTTATTTTGATATATCAAGATTTCCTATGCATATGAGAGATAAATGAGATAACTGATTAGTCATCCATGAATTTGCAATTACTAGAAGCCCATGCGCGCTTTCAATTCAAAGTTCGATTGGCTGCTGACGAAACGGGTTCTGTGAAAATTAAGGCTAACTACTTCTTTCAGGGATAGTGATAAATATATTAATGTTTAGAGAAGTTTCAGCTCAAAAAGCAATTTCCGGAACAATTTTTTAGCCACGCATATGCAGCGTGGATCATTTCGCGAAATGAAAGATATACCAAAAATCAAAAGTTAAGAATTACATGAGTTATAATTAAATACACAGTTAAAATAGAAATTTCTTTTATCATTTGCTATAGCCTACGATCTCTGTACGGTAATATTTCCGTTCATATTTGGGGTCGAAAGTGCTGGTTCCAGAAAATTATTAATAATGTTATTGTCACATATACGCTCCTACCGCTTGTTGCCTATAGACCTGACTTTGTTGCAGTAGTTGCGCTGTGCTCTTTCAGAAGACGGAGCTCAGATATAGGTAGTTGGGAGAGATGGATAGAAACACTCGGTGTAAAAAAGGCTTGGTTTATTAACTTCAGGTTGAGTATAGAAGGTTGTAAGTATTACCAAAATATTCGGGAATGCATATCTCGTAAGTCCCCTGGGATATTCCTCGCGAAAATGTTAACCACGAACAGCAGCGAGAGAGAGGGAGAGCTAGCCTAAAGGGCTGTTACAATTAGATTGACGGGCGGATAGATTATTTGGTCTGGCTGAATATTTAGTTACGTAGTTTACTTTTTATATGTAGTTAATTTAAATAGCACTTTGCCTTATGGCGTTATTAATTTTCACTGATTCACTTTTAAGGCGTGCCTGATCAGAGGGGCTTTTCCCTTTCGGTAATTCGCCTTTTTTAAAAGTGAGAGCTTTGATCTACCAGAGAGGCTTTTCCCTTTCGGTAATTCGCACTGGAGATCAAAGTCTGTCGGTATGGGCTGCTGCCCAGCTTTTTATACCAAACTTTGACCTCTAATTCGAGTATTGTTTTGAATTGTCAGCAAGGTTAATCATAACAGTTTATACTTTAATTAACAACAATTTATAATTGCGATTCAAGGTTAAGTTCAAACTTTCCACTCTATGATTTTATGTTAGTTGACACATGCCCTCCCTCCAGAAAACGACGGCCTCCGGAGTTTATTACCAGATATGCTATTCCCATACTACATATATATATTTTTCTACATTTTTTCACTCAACCTTAAATTAACACTATCGCAATCCGTCCGTACTGATCTCTACTCGATCCAAGACGTTCTGGCTGGATGCAACAGTTTGTCTATTCATTTTACTTGTTGTCCACTTCGTGTCGTGGCTCAGTTTTGTCCACCCGGTATTAGTCTTGAAGTGTTGTCGACTCTGTATGTTGCTTGACTCAGTGCTTTTTGCAGACATGGAACAAAAGAGAGGTTTATTTTAATAATTAACTAATAACTAATTTATTATCAATCAATCAATTTTTTAGTGGCCAAATACAATAACAATATATGATCATTGTGGTCAGATTTAGGCGGCCTACTATTTATATATATTTTTAGTTATTAAGACGTTTTCGTTTTTATTTTTTATTAGATTTGGATTATTTATACCAATATTTCATCATATTTCAGATTCTTATTTATTACTATGTGTATCTGGCAGTCCTATATCTATTCGTATTTTAGCCTATCTATTATGATCATTTAATTACAGCTAAGCTATTATTTCTAAATATTATAATATGATACGATACGTATTTATACTATTGTGCATAGTCGGGAAAAAATTAAATGCAGGTCATGTTTATGTTCCATTGCTCGGGTCGACCAACTGCGATCCTTTAAAATATGCAATTTAGGCTACCATCCGAATTCTGATTTTCTATCCTTTAAGTGTATCCATCTTGTGGTTTAGGGGGTGATTTGTGTCGGTGGAACTGGTCGTATTGCGTAAGTACCTATATAATTTAAATAATAGATTAATAGTAGGAATAGACTGCATGGTAGTGCAACAAGAATAGCTTGCATAATTAAATTTCATGTGTTTTATGCATGTACACGTTTACTAAATATTGGCAGTGTTAGCGCGAGTTTGTGAAATATTATGTTTATTACTGCAAATGATAGTATAGTGTTCCATATAACCATCACACTAGGACTTTTGCTTGTTCTTTTATAACTATTTGATGGCATTGCCTGATTTCTGAGGTTATAGTTTGTAGCAATTCGTTATTTAACATGAGGTTAAGGTGTGGTATAGATAACACCCAGTTGTGGTTGATACAATGCATGAGATGAGTGCTCCTGGAGTTGACGTGTTGTTGCCCTGTATGGGAGTGGCCGCTTCCATACAGATTATTTCCATACCCTCTTCAGGATGCGTTTATGATGGATTTATCATCACCAATCTCAGTGTTGACCATTAGTGACGACCGATGACATCTGAGGTACCAGTGAGCGCTATGGTACCTGTGAGTTTTCAGGTCCTTCACCGAGGCTTCGTGAAATGGTTTTGTGGTATACGAAACTTGCAGGCTTCGAACCTGAGTTATCTCATAATTAAATTATTTATTTTCATTTATAAAGCTGTTGTTTCTTCCTCCATACATTTTAAAATTTTGCATTTTTTCTTCTATCTAGCCATCTTTGTCTTGTCTCTAGCTGAACTGTACGATCTCCAGGAAATTGAATTTAAGAAGAGTATTTCCTCCTTGTGTACATTTCTATTTTTCCCATTATTATTATATTATTATAATTTTTTATTATTCCCTATATGTGTCTTAATTTTAATATATACACCTTTCGTGCTTCTTGCTTTATTTCTTTCACTGCATTATTTTACAACATTTTTTTCGTTCTAGGTCCTCCTTTTTTTTCTTTGTACATTGTGACACTGGCGCTGCTTTTATTCTCTAATACATGGCGTTCAAGGCTCCGGAACCTGTTGCGCTTATGTATATCTGTGATGCATTTATTATTTTATTATCTCCATATATATTACTGTTTGCCATATGTTTATATCTCATATCCTATATATATTAGGCGTTTATGTATGCATTATTTTACACTATTTATATCCTACTTTTACTAATATATTTCTTAATCCATCAGCTAGTTTTTTATGTTCAGATTCTAAACATTCAATGCTCCGTGGCCCTTAAGTGTTGCGATTTTCTCGATAAGATATTCATCACTACCTAAGTCCGTTTTACATTATAGTCTATGCCTATATGTTTTCTCATTAGATCATCTTCTACCTAGTTTCTCTTTAAACTTCTTTTTACTTATTTCTCCTAGTTTCTCCTCAATTAAAACGCTCATGTGATTTTCTATGACTTTCCTTGTATGGTATTAATCGAAAACAATTATTGCGTCCTCATTATAACTTTACTAAAGTTTCATTGCTCCATTTAAACTTTATTATTCACATAAATGAACTAAACTTTTCTAGTCTCATTTTTCTCTATATTAACTTTCTATATTATCTATTTGGACGCCTTCATGTTTTATTATGACTTTCTCTAGTATCTTAGATAGTTGTCAATAACACTTGCATTCCAAATTCTTGTTCCATCTTTCTAATATATCTCTGTTTGCTTCTCTAAGTGTCTCTAATATTTTTCTATGTGCTTTATTTTCTACTCTAAGTATATACAATATCTATGTACTCTATTTTCCATTCTAATATCTATGTGCTCTATTTCCTACTTTACGTACATATTGTTTCCATTTTAAATGTATCTTATATTTGTCTATATGCTCTATGCTACTTTTTTCTCACTCCTAAGTGTCTTATTATGAGTTTCCCTAATATGTAAGGTATTTATCATTGACACCTGGGTTTGTAGATACTTTGTGCATTGTCATTATTTTCTCCCTAAAATCGCTAACAGTCTTTCTTCGTAGTCTTTATCATCGTTTTTGTCTATATTTTCACTATTTTTAATTTCGTTATATTTTTCTTTTTTTTTGTTTGCCTCTTGTATAACTAACTGTATATTCGTATTCTCCGTATCCTCTGTACTAATGTCCTATGTGTCCTCTGAATCCTCTTCTTAGTTACTTAGTTTCTGATATCTCCTTAGCTTTTGGTTTCTTTGTATTTGCTTAGATTTTGGTTACTTCTTACTTAGTTGCTGGTTTCAATGCATTTACTTAGTTTCTGGTTACTTTTTACTTAATTTTTATATATTTTTTTGTATTTACTTAGTTTCTGTTACCGTAGTACCTTAGATAATAGTATTGTAAAACTTTTCCTATGTTTGCCGATATTCATCATTAATTCTTGAGCTTTCCTCGTATTTTCTATTGATATGTAGTTTTTATGAAACTCTAATTTCATCTCTTAGTTCCTCGTATATTTTGCTTTCCAAGTGTCTGACTTGGAAGCGTATCTCCTCGACGAGTCCTTGGTCCTGTGTCCTGTGTACGGGGGTCGAAACGGCGCCTCCACCACTTGTCACATATATATTGACTGGCGGATAGCAAAAAGAAAAGGCGCCAGAAGGGCGAATCGATTGTTTAGTGGATGAACGGTTTAGTTACGTGGTTTACTTTTTATATGTAGTTAATTTAAATAGCACTTTGCCTTATGGCGTTATTAATTTTCACTGATTCACTTTTAAGGCCTGCCTGATCAGAGGGGCTTTTCCCTTTCGGTAATTCGCACTGATAGGTCTTTTTTAACCGTGCCTGATCAGAGGGGCTTTTCTCTTTCGGTAATTCGCACTGATAGGTCTTTTTTAAAAGTGAGAGCTTTGATCTACCAGAGGGACTTTTCCCTTTCGGTAATTCGCACTGGAGATCAAAGTCTGCCGGTATGGGCTGCTGCCCAGCTTTTTATACCAAACTTTGACCTCTAATTCGAGTATTGTTTTGAATTGTCAGCAAGGTTAATCATAACAGTTTATACTTTAATTAACAACAATTTATAATTGCGATTCAAGGTTAAGTTCAAACTTTCCACTGTATGGTTTTATGTTAGTTGACACATGCCCTCCCTCCAGAAAACGACGGCCTCCGGAGTTTATTACCATATTTTATTTCTTATTCCAGCACAATGGTCTTCATCCATTTGAAGATGGCGTCTGAAATCTGAAGATGGTGAGAGGGGGGCCTTGAAACGCCACGGTACTAGGCCCACCCTAGTGTGGTAAAAAAAGCGGCGATTTTGCCCGAGGAGGCTGTTCTGAGAAAAAACATGGTTGGCCATCGTTCTCCCAAAATGGATTCCCTTAGTTCCGAAACAGCGTCGCAATGGCAGAGCAGATGCTCTACTGATTCGTCCTCCTGTTCACAGCATCCGCATAGAGGTGTCTCACATAGTCTCATTGTGTAGAGATGTTTCCTTCGCTGGCACGGTCCTGTCAGAATCCCCGCCATGCGTCGTAGTTTCTTCCTTGACATACCCAGGCATACCTTTGCTGCAGACTCATTAGGGTAGCTTATTAGCTCCCTGGCCAGTCGACACTTAGTTGTTTCGTCCCATCTTGCTCTAATGTCTTCATGGGTGATATGTAGGTTTGAAGGGCCGGCACTCATAATGCTTGAACCGGCTGCCTTTTTCGCCAACTTAACCGCTAATTTGTTACCTTCGCACTGTGCATGTTCTTTAACCCAGGATACATAATTACTGTATTTGCGGGCGTCATCCTCTAGTGAATTGTGGCATTCTAGTACTGACCTGGCTGTACGTTTATATCTTTTCAGGGCCAGTAGTGCTTGTCTACTGTCCGTGTAAATTTTAATAGTCTTGTCCTCAGTATTCCTGCGAACAATTTTTTGCGGCTATATGGATATAGCTGCAAATTCAGACTGAACTATGCTTGCGTGTCCCTCCATAGACCATTTAAGTTCAATTCGTAAGCTTCGGGAGTAAATTCCACAGCCTGCTCCTTCCTGGGTTTTTGAGCCACCCACGAAAATGTTAACAGCACCTTCGATTATAAGTTCATTTGGGTTTATGTGGACATCATATAGTTTGTCGAAAACAAACTTGGGAGGTATGCTGTCTGCGCTGGCCTGCAGTACTGGCAGTCTTCCGACTGCCCCTTCCCACAGGTGGCATCTAATCTCTCTACATTATATGCTGGGTTACACACCAATGACTCTGAGCCTCAGCAATGTAGTTAGAGCCACCTCTCTTAGATACATATTTGGGGGCGACAAGCACAATATTACTTCCCTGGCTCTGATTGGGGCTGTTCTCATGGCTCCAGTTATGGCTAGGCAGGCAGTTCTCTGCATCTGACTGAGCTTAAGTATTGTCGTTTTCTGTTGACTCCTGGGCTACCAAACTACGGCTCCAGAGGCAATCATGGGTCTTATGATAGCATTATAGATCCACATTATGACCCTGGGCTTCATCCCCCCGGTTTTTCCCACGGTCCTGAGGCACTGTTCATAAGAAATGTATGCCTTCTTTAGTATTCGTTCTAAATGAAGATTCCAGGTTAATTTAGCTTCGAAGGTGACCGCATTTGAAGATATGGGCTAATTGCTTTTGCAGTGGAGCGTCCTGTTATTTTAATAAGTTGTCCTTCAATGCATTAATTAGCCAACCTGGATACAGCTGTCGTCCTCAAGGAATGATTAGTAAGTAGTTTTTCCTTTCTGTTGTTTAGCCTGCTTTCCTTGCTTGGCTTGACGTTCAGATGGCAGTTAAGCTCCATCCGGCAGGGATGGATCTACTCTCAAAAAGAATTAATTACTCCCATCGGCATCGGGAGTGTTTTCGTCCGAATTTGAAGCCATTTTTTTGATTTCCGATCTTGTAAAAGCAGTGGAGCTCACCTTCCGGGCAATGGGCACTTGTTGGTGTTCTCTGGGTTTGACATTTCTATAATTTCAGGCCTCTTGAAAAACTTGATCATTAAAAGGGTCTATGCGCCGATTATGCTCTTTTTAGTAAAGGTATTGTAGCATTTTTGCGGTCTTATTCCATAGAAGCTTAGTGACACTTTCTTTATAATTGCTCGCATTTGTTTTCATCCACTTCAGGCAAAGAATCATTTGATTACGCGTCACCAAGTGATAGTAGCAATAGCGATAATCCTTTAAGGCTTATCAATTATTAAGCTTCTCGGTCCATATGAGAATATTAAATAATGATATTAATTGTATAATCTGACAAAGCTTGTGTGGTGCGAGTAGATTCAGTACTTAGATTAGAAGTCTAGACTAAAAATCTACCTAAACTAATTAAACATATTTCAGCATCCCTGCAGGCAAAGCTCTAAAAAGCAATGTTAGTACCAAGGTGGAACCCTTAAATATATGAGGACATAGGGCTTCGACATATGGCTAAGTAAATTTAATTCTGATTTGAAGGCCAAAGATCGCAAAGTTATTTAATTATGACACGGTCTAATCCCAAAACCCATGCCGTTCTAGATGCCTAATATCCACCGAACGATAAGTAATTGCATGCCGTCTAAGTAGAAAATGCTTAGCCGGAACAAATAGCACTGTCTGAATGAATACATAATTTTACCAATTTTCTTGGTTATACGCGCATAAACCATACGCGACCCGTCGATCACATGAGCGCGTGCGGGTGACAACTCGACAAGTAGGTAAATTCAAAATAAGCAAGATAATGACCCCCTTACATGCAGTCAGCGAGCTAACACAAAATGCAACATTTTGAACGAACAGAAAGCGCGTAAAAGAGCGAAAGGAAATAAATTCAACTTTGCATGATTTTACGCAGGGCGCGCGCTTTAAAGTACTACAGCTATATGCCTGAGGAATGGTTTGAAATATTTTAATATTTTGTGATTTTGCCTAGAATATTTAGAGTGGCTAGGTTATTTATATAAATGAAGAACAAAATTGAATCCAGTATTGATCCCTGTGGAATGCCCCTCGAAATAGCCCCTGCCTTTGAATGCTTCTCAATGCACCCGATATCAAGTCCTCCAAGGTTGCAATCTGTATGGAACTGTCAATACCTAATTCTCAAAATCTGCTCGAAAGAAAGGCTTGGGATATTTCTAAGTACAGAAGGTGAGAGGTCAGAATGAAGAAGCAGTGGCAGTTGAATCGCATCGAAACAGTGCACACTGCAGTTCTGCAAAATAGCCTACAAAAAAATATCAAGAAGTTGGGGCAGACTAAAAACCTCTACAAGCCCGCTCAGAAAACTATCATGCTTCCGACAGCGAGAATTGTTCGGAAGTTAATTGAAAACCCCCAAGATCGGAAACATCATAAATGTCCTTCCAAAAGACTGCATAACATGAAGAGTAATCGAGCAGAGCTTAATCCTTATGTTTAACGCATCTGGGATTAACTGAATTTTCTTGTTTAGAGGAAGTTCGAATGACGAAAGGCATGCAAATCATCGCTAATAATGCTAGCAACACTTATAAATTTGCATTAAAAAAAAAAAGTTGCCACATACAATTACATCTAGTAAAATGAATATAAAAATTTGCTAGGAGCTCGAGGTTGTGTGCAACTGTTAATATCAATAAAATATCAATAAAAAATCGTTCTACTTGGACCGTTAGATCGAATTAAGAAAAGAGAAAATATATAAAATAAAGGATAAAGAAAATCTAAATTTAAATTTAAGTCAAAATAAATGTTAAAATTAATATTAAAACCAAAATTAAAATAATTATGGCGATATTAAGATAAACATCAAATTTTAAACTGTAATGAATGAATATCTTCATGAGATAATGAAAGACGAAGATTCCGATAATTATTTTCCGTTCCAATACAAAAAAAAACAATCATTCTTATGCAAGTGCACAATAAATCATATCTCTGATGTTTTGGTACCGCTTCTAGGAATTCAAGGTAACCCAAACCATTATAAAGAAATACACGGTCGTTGAAACAATTGAATCGGTGATTTCAAAAACGACATAAGTCCATATTTTTCAAAAACTGAGTTTTTGCGCGGAAATGGTTCTACTGACATAGATGCATGTTCTGTGCAAAACTAACGCAAATCCACTTCTAGTCTACCTAAAAATGTAACCGCCCAATTTTCAAACCTATGCAAAAACGACACGAGTCCAGGACTTGTGTTGTTTTTGCGGCGAATTTATGGAAGCGATTTCCAAGCGTCTCATTGGTGGGATGCGGTTCTTACTGATTCGGTTCTTACTGGCATTGACGGACACAGAAATACTTTCCAAAATCATCCATTACTTTCCCATCAGAGGGCACTCATTTTTGCCAAATGATAGAGATTTCGGGGTACTGAAAGCAAAAATTAAAAAATATTACCGAATTTATGTACCAGATCAATATAATTCCCTTATGGCGGCAACAGGAAATTTTTTTTCTGTTTTTGAGTTGAAAACGAATCAAATTTTGGATTTCAATAAGTGGTGGCAAATATATTATAAACGAAACTGCCTTTCCAATGAGTCTTTAGGGTCCAAGGTACCCAAAGAACAGAAGAAAACATTTTCCCCATCATGGTTTATGTCTTTTGAGTATGATAAGCATAAGAAAGGGACTGTCGTTACTCATGATTTTATTGATGGATTGAAATGTCATACCTTTCACCTTTCCAAAACCAAAAATCCTGTATTACTACCAACAACCAGAGCTTACCCAAATAATGCTGTGGGCATTAATCCCAAAAAAATTGCCAATATCAAGCAGGTACAAAATAGCATTTTGGAGAAATATAAACCATTTTATGACGTTATTTTTCAGTGGCCTACCCAAGACCAAGTCGAAGATGTAGTTGTTGAGGCAGATAATGAATTTGATTTTGTACCTTAAGATTATACACGTCTGGCAAGAAACTTTTATCCATACAATTAATCACTTTGTTGTTAAATATGGAGCCCCGACAGTCATAGTCACGACACACCTCGTCGGAATATACTGTAGAGAAATAATCGGCAAATATGTTAGCGTACTCAAAGCCATCAGTACTCAGTCTGTCATTAAACTGAACAGAACCTGGAATGCCCTTATCCTACCGTTTAGAGTTGACAAGGGTCCAAAAGGCCTCAATATTGTGGTGAAGAGAAATTTCGGTAGAATATATGAAGGTATTATATGAGAATTTAGACAGTCTTTTACACTCAGTTCTTAGTCCAGAAAAAAAGCGTAATCGGCAGGGCTAAGTGTCTCCCTGAACTTCTTGGGGGCGGCTTTTTTTGTAGAGTTGTTTCCTTCAGTTCCTGGGAAAACCACCTGGGAAATCTTTTCGATGAGTATCTCTTTAGTGGGACAAACCTACTGAATGCGTCATAAACCACTTCATAAAAGTTATTCAGCATTATGTCCAAGGACACACCCAGGAGCAGGACATCCCAAGGCACATGACCAAGGTATTCGTTAAAACCAGGCAAATCAGCGGACCTGAATTCATAATAATATCCATCCGCCTGGGATTCAGGCGAATCGCGAGTCGGAGCGCCCCGAATGATAACCGCTAAGGGAGGATGATGATAATCTATCGGAAGAAGTGACTCGTCAGCCTCCCTCACGATCACATCAGCATCCCTGGAAAACACCAGATCTAACATTTTATCATTCGCATTCAAGATATTGTTAATTTGAAATAAATTATGAAAACAACACATTGAAGAAATAGCACACTGTTTAGGTGTCATATCAGTGCTGACATAAACTCTACGACCCTTTAGTTTCATTGTGTTGGCCAAAACCTGACGAATAAGCTGCTGGCATGGTAAAGCAACTTTAAGTGATCTTGAACCGTTTTTATTCTTTTTACCAACACGCACAGCACTGGATATAGTGGTCACAGCACCAGTTAGGTCATTGACCATATTCCCAGCCACAAGCAAGTCATTATCTCCCTCCGGGATGTTAAATAACATGATATTATTCAAGCGTCATTACCTTTCTTGTAGCTCAGCAATTACATAATTTGCTGTGCGAGATAAAGGGTCCGAGGAATGCACCAAATGAGGAGAGCTAACCGCATACTTCAGCTTGGCGACTTCGGTTTTTAGCTCATCAACTGCTTTAATAAGCTTTGGAACACGCATGAATCCCTCGGTGCACTCATCACAGTAGAACTTAAGAATTCTCCTACCCTTGAGCTCGACAACCTTTATTTCTGAGGCATTCAGCCCCGAGCAGGTTTTTTTTATGAATACCTCTTTTACAGCTATCGCACTCGGTCATCAACGCCGCGTCAGCCTCCAAAACGTTGCACTTCAAGCACATGCACTAGCTGAGCTTAGAAATGTTTTGATGTAGAATAAACTTGTAATACACAACCAAACGCTAAACCAGCAATACACGGCAAACTATGTGCAATTTACAGGGCAATGCACAAGGTTCCATACCTTAATTCTTAAAATTGTGTTTTTGCTTCTTCTGATAAAATTTGCTATTGCACGTATTGACCACCCATCCTCAATTCAGGCTACTGTTTGAGTTTTTTCAATTTATGTTAAATGACGAGGAATTTTGAAAATGTTTGGCAGTTACAGGCTTAAATTAATTTGAAGGCTTTTGTATTCGCATATGAGATGCCCTTCAAACCCCGCAAAGGGTCAAGTCGCTAAAGATGTAGCCGTACATACTACTTAGAAATTAAAAAATGGGTTATAATAGCCCCCTTTTTCTGTGTAATTTGTGATGTAATTTTTTAACTTTTTAATGTTTAACCTATGTGTAGTGCGAGATTTTTGATTGTTTCGACTGGGATATGCTAGTTCCTGACAAAGAAGCACTGATGATGGCCTAAGGCCGAAGGGCTCTGCATTGTTAATTAAAAGAATTTTGCACGAAACACAAGAGCCTTCAATTTAATCTATTTCCACGTGCACACAGCCTTAAACCCTATCTAAAGTTACAGGCTTACCAACCATATATTTTTTAAGTCAAAGTTATTCAAAACCGATTTACACTATAACAATTTTATTGTACTCATTTTCTATGAATACAACTGTACCTATAAGAGACTTAACTTTATCAAGACCGCCAGACACATTTGTAAAGTTTGCTATGGTTCCTAAGGGTTACAAATTATTTGATCGTGGGCTGTGTAATCTATCAACAAGATCGTCAAGAATGTTGGTGAAAATGGACGAAATTCAAAATATAGCCTCACTTTCCAAGGACTCTCTTCTGCTAACGGAATAAAACTGACCATAACTTATTTCTAATTTCATTAATAACGTTTTTTAGGAAAAATATCAGTTGATTTTTATGATTTTAATAAATCAAATTTCGACCTAATTTGATGCCCCAAAATCAAACGAGACCGAGTTTGTCACATTGAACAATTCTATAAAGCATCAGTATCTGATTCAATTTCATTAAGCAAAAGTTTTTATATGATACATATTTAATACCTATTACACTATTTCCTAGAAGCAAATTGTCTACCATTATTAAATTCAGGGTAATAAAACGAACCATAAATTTTACAATCGACTGATATTAGGAAGGATATATGGGGCATTTTAGGGCTATGAGGTAGGTAAATAAAATGAAATAATTCAACTCAGTCTATATTACCCCATTAAGAATAGGTGCACTAAGAATAAATTAAGCCGACGAGACGCCACGAGCGGCTTGCCTTGAATCTTTTGTTCTAATGAATATCGAAGGCCCTACTGAAACCTTTGGACAATAAAATCATTAAGGTACCTACCCTTAAATCGTAAATTTTGTACATTTTGCATTTATTGGATATAATAAGTAAATAAGTAAATAACTTTAGTTTAATTTTTTGCATAAGCAAAAAAACGGTGTGTGCCTTAAAACCACACGACAGCAGTGCAAACTTCAGCAAGGCAAGATTAATATTTAAAAAAAGTTTCTTTACGCCGCTGATGGAAATACATGAATCAAAACTGAATATAAGTATACAGACCGGCATAATACATATTTATTGTACATTTCACAGATTAATGATTATGCGAATTAATATATTATAGAGAGCGGCAAAGGGTAATCCAAATAAGACTGTTAATGTCGAAATACGAAATGAGAAAGACTTTAAATTCAACTAGTTCACTCTGTGTAAAGTGGCCTTTTGTACAATTTTTAGCGTAAATACATGTCAAGTGATCAGCTTTTTAAAAATTTATATAACCTTAATTTTTTGATCTTTAAATCAATGGTTTTATATATTTTGCTAAAAGTACATTTTCCCAACATTTTCGAAACAGGGAGACAACTGTCCCATAAATGCAGCAATAATTATTCCGAACTGGTATACTGCCAATAATTTATTAAAAATATGAACTGACCTTCAAAGAGCCCGGATGTAAATACGATCGAAAATATATGGGGGGACTAATAGTAAAAAATATATAACAGAAACTTTCGACCATAAAATGGAAATAAATTATTGGACGTTATTCTTGAAACATAGGAGAATCTCCGTGATGATGCTAATCTATTAACCAATTTATATAATTCTCTGCCACGCCGCGCCGCGCCGGCTAAATGAAATTATTCAAAAAGATGGAGCGATTACAAAATGTCAATTATATAATATTATCATAGTTTAATCTATTATTGTTATTAAAAATACTCTTTTCTCATACAATATAGGGTGGTCAAACTAGTTTGCATCTTATGAGAAACTTTTTTGTTGTTGATTTCTCAGAACATTTTATTCTCGATTTGTTTAAACTCCTGGCTCTACTATATATATAGGCAAAAATCAGGAAAGTTGAATTTTAATTTACGGATTTTGGGGAAAGCGTCAGCTTTTATTAAAAATTAAATTTGCTGACAAATGAATGATAAAAAAGTTGGCCTTAAATATTTTTGACTTCAGTTCTGTTCTCCGTCTTTATAGTTTCGTTTTCAGTTATTTAATTCCTAAAACCATGTAGGTGTAGGGTCTTTGATTACATTTAAGCGGCTCCTGGAGACTTTATTTTTGAAGATAGAAAAAAAGTTTTACACAAAAATTGTATGTTTTTCCATATTATCGATTTGAAATTTTCAGGAAAAAAATATCGTATCAAAAAATGGAAAAATATGGGCAACTTCAACTTTTTAAATGGAACATCTTGTATATTATGCGCTAAAACAAAAAGTATATTTTTTTCTGATTGCAAATATATATATACAGGGATGGCCAAATATCTGCAATAAAATTCATATTTTTTGAGCAAGCAATATTTTCAAAAAACGCTGAAATACGTTAACTGATTTTGAGTTTTTCACATTTTTTGGTATTCCCAATCCTCTAACCCTAATTAGCCCGACTTTTTTCACATGGAAACCTATGTCTTGTGGGGGCTCTTTGAGAAGCACGTGAAAAATGGAATCCAGCCATACCAAATAAACAAGTTTTATGTTTGCAGTAACCAGGTTTCTTTAAATTTATAAATTAAAACGTTTTTATAAAATTAAACTTATATTTTAGATCTTCAATAATGCAATGAGGATTTTCAGCAATTTCTAATGTTATGTCCAATTTTTTATCGTCATCCAAAGCAACTGTCCGACCAGATTTGGGCAAATCACGTACTGTACCGTGTTCCTCAAATTTGTGAAATATTTTACTAACTGGGCCTTGTGAGATTTAGTTTTCGGAATATGTTGCATTAAATAAATCACACACTTCACGTTGACTTCTTATTTTGTATCCACAACCAAGTAGTATCAAAATTTCAATACGCTGCCTTTCCAACAATACCATTGTGATTTTAACGTGTTTTTTGACACGATACTAATATTCAGACTACCGATTTACAACTGTACAGCCACACAAATACCTTATTTTTTGCTCTAACAACAATAATAATGGTTCAAATTCTTTATCTGTAATTAATTTTTCCCAATAGTCCCTCACTACAGTAGTTATTTTATAAGGCTCTTAAAACCTGGTGATTGCAAACATAAAACTTCTTTGCTTGGGATGACTGGATTCCATTTTTCATGAGCGTTTCAACGAGCCCCCACAAGACATAGGTTTCCATTTGAGAAAAAAAGTTGGGGTAACTGGTGGTTAGGGGGTTGGATTTTTTACAAGCTTTTATTTACTTTCACCTGTGGATCTGTCTGTAATCAAATTTTGCAAGCTGAATTAGAACTTCTAATGTCCGATTGACTTGAAATTTGGTACACGTTTATAGTTCCGATGACAATACAATATTATCATGTTGTAAAGTTTACACCTCCCCCCCTTTCGGGGGTAGGGTAGGGGGGGGCACTACTTAAAGTATGTCCGATTTCGTTTAAAATTGGTATATGGGGGTTTTTGGAGACAAGGAATTTGAATTTATCAGATTTTGAAACTTTAAAATGGCGGATTCAACATGGCCGATTTTGAGTTAAATGTTGCAAGTCAATTTTAGCTGACTTCTACATATCCAACTGGCTTCAAATTTGGGATGCGTTTATAGTTCAAATGAAAATATAAAACTATGGTGTTGTCATTGTTTATTCTTATGAAGACAGTGGTGTTGCTTACACTTCCTACCTCCCTTTAAAGGTTAGTGGTGAAGGCACTACTTAAAGAATGCCCGATTTTATTTAAAATTGGTATTAGGGGTTTTTAGGGACAAGGAATATAATTTTTTATCAGATATTGAAAATTCAAAACTTCGAATCTAAGTTTTATAAATAAAAATATAATATTTACCAAATGTGTTATTTTGCTATACCATAATACCTACTAAAAAGTAAAAAATAAATAAAAGTAAAAAATAAATGTTTAAAAACCAGCTTTTATTTAAAGGCACTAAAAAGAAGAAAATAAATTTTGAAGTAAATCAAACCCATTATTTTTTTACATTAAACATTTTTATATGATATAAAAGCTTGTCGCGAGAAATTTAAACAGGAAAATCTCGCGACAAGCTTTTATATCATTTAAAAATGTTTAATGTAAAAAAATAATGGGTTTGATTTACTTCAAAATTTATTATCTTCTTTTTAGTGCATTTAAATAAAAGCCTGTTTTTAAAATTTTATTTTTTACTTTTATTTATTTTTATTTAACTCAAAAATGTGGAAAACTGAAAATCAGAAACAGTTACCGTGTTTCAGCATTTTTTTAAAACATTGCTTGCTCAAAATTGATGAATTTTATTCCAGACCTTTGGCCATCCCTGTATGTTGATGATATTTGGGTGAGCCATTTTTGAGATACTTAAATTATAAGTAAATTGCAAAAAAGTTGCATAGTGGTATGAAAGCCATGGAAACAATAACATTGTCACGTTTTTGTTTTAATTTATAACTTGAGCTAAAATATCTCAAAAATGGCTCTCACAAATATCATCAACATATATACATTTGCAACCAGAAGGAAAAAGATCTTTCATTTTTACAGGGTTACAGCGTGTTCCATTTAAAAAAGTTGAAGTTGCCTATATTTCTTCATTTTTTGATGCGATCTCTTTCCTTGATAATTTCAAAAGAAAATTTGAAAAAAAAAACAACCATTTTTATGTAAAAGTTTTTTCTACCTTCAAAAATAAGGGCTCCAGGAGTCACGTATATAATCAAAGACCCTGTACCTACATCAGACTTAACTTTATCAAAAGCGTCACAGCTGTCAATATATTTGTAAAGTTCGGTATGGGTTCCAAAGGATTACGAATTATGGGCGCTACGTAATTTATCGGTAAGATCATCAAAATGTTCTTGAAAATGGAAAAACTCACAATATAGCCTCCTTTGCCAAGGACTCTCTTCTGCCAACAACTTCTTTACGCACGATAGGTAAGTTTGTTTCAGGTGAGATGCTATGTAAAGGCGGGAACAGACTAAGCAAACATTGTTGAACAACAGTTGAGCAACAGTTGATTAGCTGTTGGAGAACATAAACGTGCTGGAAGTAGGTCGAAACATCGACCTACCTAGTTGCCTGCTGGTTACTTGGTGTTCGTTCAGGAGCTGCACCTCTTGGCATATTTTTGTCTTTTAAAAACATTAAATGTTTATATCCAAATCCGTGAGAAATGTACAATTCCTGTGTTCCTTGGCTGAATTGTGTGGCACTTTTACCACATTATCTCCTAAACTGGGTCTGCAGAACTTTTAATTATCGCTCAATTTCTGTTCGTAAAATCCCTAAAGCTCCAGCTATATTATTAAATGCATCAGTACGTTTGTTTTTGTTCTTATAAGCCTTATTTTGGGGATTCCATATATTGGGATAATCTCTTATAAGTTCGATCAAGCTTATAACTTGCTCTTCACTTCAATCGTGAGACATTTTTAAATAACAACGGTTGCTTACTAAATGCTGAATACACACGTATCGTCTAGAGCGCTACAAATTTTTGGGTTGCATGTACACGCTGGCGATGCTGTTGGCCCACTGTTGAGCAACATTTCTTTTGAAGTACCGCGTACCGCCTCGGGAGCGAACATCGTACAACAGATCGTCAACAACTGCGCAACAGTTAAGCAACACGTACACAACTGCGCAACAGTTAAGCAACACGTACACACTGTGTGTATTTCTATGTTGCCCAACTGTTGCTCAACTGTTGTTCAACAATGTTTGCATAGTCTGTTCCCGCCTTAACGAAAACACGCAACGCTATGTAGAAGAGTCAGTAGGGAGGATCGCTTGAGCCGTGAGCTCGCTTCAATGTAACGTTCGTTACACGCAGAAATTTCACTTCAGTACTTAGTAATTATCTTTAATTTCATCAAAGAGTTTAGGAAAAATATCAGTTGATTTTTAAGTTTTATTAAATCAAATTAATCAAAAACTAACCTAATTTGATACCCTTAAAACAAACATGAGGGAGTTTGTTCGTTGAACCATGTTCAGAGTTATTCTATAAGTTATAAGAATCCGATTCAATTAGTACCTGAATTAAGTTCTTTAAGCAAAAAGTTTTTATACTATACATATTTAATATCTACACATTAGGTACAAAATTCCCTAGAAGTAAATGGTCTACCATTATTAAATTTAGGGTAATAAAACGAACCATAAATTTTACAATCGACTGATATTAGTTCGGTATCTTAGAGCTTTGAAGTTCGCAAATAAAATGAAATAATTCAACTCAGTCTATAATACACCAATAGGAATAAGTGTACGTGGAATGTAAGAAGTCTTTTTGCAGCAGGAAAACTAGACAATGCAGCAAGAGAAATGTCAAGACTCAACATGAACATAATAGGAATAAGCGACGTCAGATGGCCAGGCAGTGGCAGCTGTAAAACAGAGAAGTTTTCTATTATTGGGGAAGTAGTGACCCGAAACATCAGTATGGAGTTGGAGTCATTGTAGATAAGATCACCAATGCATCAGTTCTGAGCTTTACACCATACTCAGAAAGAGTCATGATGTTTCAGCTAAAAACATATACAGGAAACTTGAACATCATACAAGTATATGCACCGACTGCAGAGAAGGAAGTAGATGTAGTAGAAGATTTTTACGCAGAAGTACAAAAATTAATTGCAAGCACTAAAAATATTGATATCACGATAATAATGGGGGACTTCAACGCCAAAGTAGGCAAAGATAAAGTAGATGCTCATACGGGAGGTTTTGGACTGGGTACGAGGTATGAGAGAGGTGATCGACTAATGCAATTCTGCCAGGAGAAGGACCTAATGATAACAAACACCTTTTTCAAACTTCCAGAGCGCAGACTGTTTAATTGGAAATCTCCAGCTGATAATCCACAAAACTTAGTCAGAAACCAAATCGACTATATTCTCATCAATAATCGATATAGGAACTCAGTTAAGGTGACAAAAACCTATCCAGGGGCTGATATTAACTCAGATCACAACCCTGTAGTAACTAAATCGCGGGTGAAGATGAAAAAGATACCAAAATGTCAAAACAATTATATAGATGCAAAACTTCTTAGAGATACAGAAATCTGCAACATTGTGAAGGATGAGGTAAACGAAACTATGACAAAACTTAATATATCAGGCACAGACAACCCGAAGACAAAGTGGGAAGATATGCAGCAAAGTTTAAACACAATAGCGACCAATCATCTAGTGAACAAAAGACCCCAGGAAAGAAATCCGTGGATAACTTCAGAGATTCTGGACCTTATGGAAGACAGGAGGAAGAATAAGGGAAATGAAAGTGAATACAGAGCACTACACAGGAAGAACAAAAGAAGATAAAAGAAGCTAAAGAAGAATACCTGACTTTGCAATGTGAGGAAATAGAATTACTCGAAGAGAAGTATGACTGCTTCCATATGCATAAAAAGGTGAAGGAACTGGCTGGATGTTGCAAAAATAAAGCATGTAACAGCGTAATAAGAGATAAATATGGGAACATTATAACCGATATGAAAGAAAAACTGAGTAGATAGAAAGAATACCTCTCAGCTCAGAACTCTTTCAAGTTGAAAGACCTCCTAGACCAACCGTAGTAAAGAAGGACGTACATTTAAAGATATTGAGATCAGAAATAGAATATACCCTAAACACTATGAAAACAGGGAAAAGTCTTGGCACTGACCGGATCCCCACAGAGTTGATCAAGCTCTTTGATGACGACGCACTTAATATTCTCTTGGACCTCTTCAATTTAATCTACGAAAGAGGGGAAATCCCATCACAGTGGTTGACTTCCACATTTGTACTCATTCCTAAAAAAGCTAACCCCAGAGAGTGTTCAGATTATAGATCCATTGCGCTTATGAGCCACATCCTAAAATTGTTCCTGAAGATCATACACACACAAAAGGATATATAGAAAACTTGAAGAAGACATCAGCAATACACAGTTCGGGTTTCGAGAAGGTCTCGGAACAAGAGAAGCACTCTTCGGGATTAACGTGCTCTTCCAGCGATGTCTAGATATGAATCATGATGTCTTTGCATGCTTCATAGATTTCGAAAAGGCCTTTGATAAGGTTAAACATGATAAACTTCTTCATTTACTTATTAGCAAGGGCATTGACTCAGAAGACATAAAAATAATTAGTAACCTTTTCTGGGACCAGAAGTCTAACGCAAGGATCGAGAATCATCTTACAGAGGAAATGGAGATCCGTCGCGGTGTAAGACAAGGATGTATTTTGTCGCCACTCCTTTTCAATCTTTACAGTGAATCTATCTTCATCGAAGTCTTAGATGAAGAAACAGCGGGCGTGAGTATAAATGGGAAAGACATCAACAATATAAGGTACGCCGATGACACTGTTTTATTAACGAGTAAGATGGAAGACATGCCACATTTCATGGAAAAACTAGAAGACCGGTATGCTGAATATGGCTTGAAGTTAAACCTTAATAAAACTAAACTGATGATAGTCACGAAATCCCCGGAGATACAAAATCAAACAAACTTGACGGTGGCAGGTACAGTCATAGAAGAGGTACAGAGATATAGGTATCTAGGAACATGGATTGAACAAACAGGAGATATAACAGGGGAGATACGAACAAGGATAGAGATGGCCAGATCGACATTCATTAAAATGAAAAAATTATTCACAATTCGGGACATAAATATAAAACTCAGAATGAGGATGCTGCGTTGTTACGTGTTCTCTACACTCCTGTATGGGATAGAATCATGCACCCTCAAGAAAAATCATATGGACAAACTGGAAGCATTCGAAATGTGGTGCTATCGCAGAATGTGGCGGATTGTCTGGACAGAAAAAATCACGAACATCGAGGTCCTAGCAAGAATGCAAAAAGAATGCGAAATCATTAACTCCATAAAAAAAGAGAAAACTCCAATATCTTAGGCACGTGATGAGAGGCCACAAATACACACTTCTGCAGTTGATAATCCAGGGCAAGATCAACGGAAAGAGGAGTATTGGAAGGCGCCGTGTTTCCTGGCTTAAAAATCTAAAGGACTGGTTTGGCTGCAGCAACAATCAACTATTTCGAGCGTCAATAAGATCCGGATGGCTGTGCTGATAGCGAACCTCCGATAGGAGACGCACGGCAAGAAGAAGAGGTACTAAGAATAAATTAAGCTGACGCCGGCGACGACGCCACGAGCGGCTTGACTTGAATATTTTGTGCTAATGAATAGAGAAAGATCCCTACTAACTACTGAACTCTTTGGAAAATGACCTTAATACCCTTAAAATCGTAAATTTAGTAAAGATTGCGTTTATTGGGTATAATAAGTTTTTTAATACAAGACCAAACTTAATCGTATTTGCCCTAATTTAGTTTACCTTTCTTCATAAGCAAAAAAAACGGTGTGTACTTAAACCATACGACAGCAGTGAAAAGTTCAACAAGGCGAGATTAATATTAAAAAAAAATCTTAGAGGCACCGGGCATCAGTCCCGGTTAGTCTTGCATATTAAGCGAGCGCTCTGCCAAATATGAGCTATATGCCGCCGCTGGAAATGCATGCAATCGTATTCTAATAATACGCATTATACAGGGTGTTGCATCGGAAAACCGTCCATAGGAAATCCCATGCAAATTTTAATACCTACTAACATTATCTCCCCTATTCATTTTAGAGCAAACTCGTATTAGACTTTTTTGAAGGTCCTTGTATGGTAGACTACCATGTAAAATATGAATAATTTTCATTTAGCGAATTAAGAGGTATTTTGAAAAATGTTTCCTAAAATTTGTGGTACAAAAATGCGATCCTGATAATTTTCTCAATTAAACCACCAGCAGATGTCAAATTATAATAACTGACAAACGATTTCATATTTTATAGTAACTATTTGTCTTTATTTGTTAAACATGCTCTACATGACAGAAGAAAAAGTAACCATGATTAAATGGTACTATTCCGGCAACAGTTTTCGGGCAATAGCCGATATGTTTGCCGTGAATTATCCTGATAGACCTGTAACCAGCAAGTCAACAGTGCGTAGTGTTGTTCAACGTTTCGAGAAAGAAGGCACTGTAATTCATAATTGCAACTGCTCGAGACCGATTGCCGGAGCCGAAGGGCAGGAAAATAACGCGGATTTGGAAATCCTTCTTCATGTCGAGGATAATAGTTGCCTTAGCACCAGATGTCTTGGTGAAGTTGTGGATAAGTGTCACACCACAGTGTGGCGTAAACTGAGAAAATGGGTCTGGTGTCATATAAGCACTGTCGATTTTAAAGATTTTTTTGGGTTCAATGGAAAGATTACATCAAATGGAACACATTAATGCAAAAAAAATTGCGGATGAAGCACTTTTGACGCCAAAAATTGAAAAAGAAATTTTATAAATGAGTGACATTTAAATGCGAAAACTCTCGCAATATGACGTTAATGATAACAATTTACTTGCAGTGTTGTCAGACTTGGCCAACCTTCTTGATTTTCAAGTAAGCAAATTGCCAAGTCCAGGAGCATGTTTCATAAAGTAGAACAATAACTTGTGAAATATGTTATATATGCTGTGGTGAAAGTAACTAAACAAGCGCGAAACCGCAGCTAACTCAAACTAACCAACACTAACCCAAACTAACCAAAACCAACCCACACTAATGCAAACTAACCAAGACTAACCAAAACTAACCCTAATTAACCAACGTAAAGAGACATGCGCGCTACGCGCGCTTTTCTCTTTGCTGTTCCAAACTAAGCAAAACCAACCGAGCCTAACCAAAACTAACCCAAGCTAACCCAGACTAACCAAAAGCTAACCTATACTAACCAAAATTAACCCAGACTAACCCTAACTAACCAAAGTAAAAAGAACAGCGCGCTGTGCGCGCTTTTATATTCGCTATCCCAAACTAAGCAAATCCAACCCAGACTGACCAGAACCAACCCATACTAACCAAAGCTAACCCAAACTAACCAAAACTAACCCAAACTAACCCTAATTAACCAAAGTGAAGAGACAAACGCTATCCTTCGCTATTCCAAACTAAGCAAAACCAACCCAGACTAACCCTATGTAACTAAAGTAAAGAGACAAGCGCGCGTAGTGTGCTTGTCTCTTCGCTATTCTAAACTAAGCATAACCAACCCAGACTAACCAAAACTAACCCATACTAAGCAAAACTAACCCAAACTAACCAAAGTTAACCCAAGCTATCCCAGACTAACCAAAACTAACCCATACTAACCAAAACTAACCCAAACTAACCCTAATTAACCAAAGTAAAATGGCAAGCGCGCTACGCGCGCTTTTCTCTTCGCTATCTCGAACTAAGCAAAACCAGCCTAGGCTAACCAAAACTAACCTATACCAACCAAAACTAACAAAAACTAACCCTAATTAACCAAATGTTCCAGAATAAGCAAAAATAATCGAAACTAACTTTAATTAGCCAAACAAGCGCATTGAGACGAGCGCGCTACGCTCTTGACCAACCCCGCCCATCACAAAATCAAAATGAACCCAAAGTAACAAAACAAACGAACTACGCGTGATACTCTCTTAGACTAATCCAAATGACCTTTTAAATTTGTATCTATTTCAATAAACTAAATAAATTAGTTTATATGACTTATTATTAAAAGTGACGCTAGAAGTAGCGTAACATCTAATTCTAGTAAATCATATATTCGAATTATTGTTATTTTATTAAGCAAAACCATTAAGAATCATGATTTATAAGAAGTTTTCGTCCCACGGAACTTTTGAAACATATTCAACATTAGGCTGTTATATTTTAGAACCAAATAGAAATTACATTTGGCAACATCTATCTGTACAACAGCCAGCTGAGCCGTGCTAAGCCAAGGCCACCTATACTACAGAATACAGAAGATGGCCTTGGCTAAGAAATAGTCATGTTGACGTTTATCTCGTAAATATTATATTATCGTTTTAAAGTGCAAAAAAACAGTTTTATTTGCAATTTTTAAGAAAAGAAGCTTTATATTATGTTATTATTAACCTTCTGCGACCATACCTCAGGACAAAGTGTACTGGGATTGTGTTTATTAGCAAAAAATGTATGTTAAATTTTAATTTTTATTTTCAATTTATTTTGCGAAAATGTGCTTCATCCGCAAATTTTTTTGCGTTAATGTGTCCCATTTAATGTAATCTTACCATAGAACCCAAAAGAAGCTTCAAAATCGACGGTGCTTATATGGCACCAGAACCGAGAAAATATAAATATCACCCCTACAAGTATCAAAAACATCAGAAATTATGAGACGGAGATGAGTTCCGAAGAGCTGAATTTTGTTTTAATGTAATGCGAAGAGCCAATAATGACCGAAGTTTTTTGCGCAATATCTGTTTCACGGATGAGTGTGCGTTTACGCTGAACAATGAACCTAATTCTCAAAACCTCAGGTATTGGAGCAAAACAAATCAACACCGCTTTGTTGAAACAAGGACACAATATCCCTTAAATATTAATTTGTGGGCGGGTATTCTGGGACATCATATTATTGGACCATTTTTTTTGGGGAATCTTTTCTCGAATTACTACAAAATTACATTGGGCCAGCACTGGCAGAAGTTGCTCCGGGAAATGAAGAGACCTGATTTCAGATGGATGGTTGTCCTGCACACAATACACTAGCAGTTCGTGAATACCTGCAGAACGCCTTCAATGGGTACCTAATCGGACCAAATCACACCATTGGTTGGCCAGCCAGATCGCCCGATCTTTCTATGAACGACTTTTCTTGTGGGGACACCTGACGAGTCGCATTTACAAAGAAACCCGTTACCAAGACTTGGAACAATTAAAAAATATAATTTCTGCGGTTTGTGCACAAATTTACCCTCAACAGCTTAGCAACTGAAGAATGGAATGTTATGACCGTCTAGGGTACTGTTTAGCAGTACATGGGGGATTATTTGAACACCTGATTCAGTAGAATAAGCAAATTGTATTTAATTATTGTTGCTATTTCTTTGTTTTGGGTCTTGTGACATATAGGTATCTACGATTTCGCGATTTTTTTCTTTTCATTAGAAAGCGGGTGTCCTATAGAGTAGTTTAAGCCAAAAAAATCGGAGGATCCGCCACATTTGAGCCGAAAAAATGGCCCCAAAGTTCGAGTTTTGACAAATTTTCAGCACCATTTCGCAAAAGCACTAGAAATATAGACAATACACACCTAAAAATCAATTCTCGGGTGAAAATATTAACCAGGAGACATTTGCGTAGAACGAGAGGCTTCCGTTTTCTCCTGGTCCTAATTTAAGGCGGCCCATAGCCCATGAAATAAAATAAAAGCTTATTTGTAAGCTAAGCATCCTCCTTTTTAGTACTGTCAAATGTCACAAGTCATAATGGAAATAGATATTTTGAAGAAGGCACACTGTTGCCAGACGTTTGAGACTGAAAAGATATGGGATCAACTTTCGCTTAGCTGAAATCAGTTATGTACGAAATATTTGTTTATTTAGTATAGAGCAACCTCCCCAAATACAAAATCATAAAAAAATTCTACCGAAATGCATTATTTTCATTTTTTCGACTCTAGAATAACTGAAATCAGTTACATGAAAACATGTTTCTGTTTTACATTCTAAATATTTTTCTAAACATACTACCCCAAAAAAACCTTGCTGAAATAAGTAATTTTAATTTTTTGAGTTAGTTTAGGTTAGCTTTGGTTAGTTTCGTCTCGTTTAAGCCACTACGCACTTACTTCACGCAAGCCTAGGCGACACAATTTCGGTTAGCTTTGGTTAGTTTGGGTTAGCTTTGTTTAGTTTAGGTTAGCTTTGGTTAGTTTGGGTTAGTTTTGTCTCGTTTAAGGCAGTACGCAGTTCGAAGCGCAAGCCTTTCTTTCGGTTAGCTTGGGTTAGCTTGGGTTAGCTTTGGTTAATTTGGGTTAGCTTTGGTTACTCTGGGTTAGCTTTGGTTAGATTTGTTTAGTTTGGGTTTGCTTTGCTTAGTTTGGGTTAGCTTTGGTTAGTTTAGGTTAGCTTTGGTTAGTTTCGTCTCGTTTAAGCCACTACGCACTTGAGTGAAGAAAGGCTTGGATATTTTTGCGTGGTTTATGTTTAGAAGAATGAGTGAAATGTGAAACAAAAAATTCGAAGTGCCGTATTATCGTGCGGTATAGCTTGCATGTGTTTCCGCGAAGATATTCCACTGTCCACCATTCAAAATATATTACAATATTAATAACGTGTCGCGATGATTGCTGAACGGGGCTCAACCAAAGGAAAAGTGCTATCCCAAGCCATACCCAAAATCGGCTGAAATGCGCAACTTTTGGCAACGTGGCAGGCCTTTGCGTCGATTGCTAAAATTTCATTATTTTCACGTTCCACCTGGGAAAGTAGTAGAGGCACTTTGTCCGTTCTACGTCAATTAACCTGAAAACTCGAACTTTGGGGCCTTTTTTTTCGGCTCAAATGTGGGGGATCCTCCGATTTTTTTGGCTTAAATTACTCTATAGGACATCTCCTCCAGGATGTTACCTATTTTGGTTGCAGTAAGGTTACAAAAATAAGCAAAAGAATGGTTGGCTTTTTATAAGTGATGATAATCACCACAAGATATTTCCAGATTCCCTTAGGAATAAATCACATCTTCATCAGTTTTAGCAAAATATTTAAACAATAACTCGAACCTCTTACGTTATAAAATGCCATTATTAGCAGTAAATTGAATTTTGCTTACATAATACGGAGCTTCATTTCCATTTATAAAAATAGAATAGAAGTGTCCAATATATAAGCTTTTAAATTGTTTATCTAACAAGCAAAACCTGAATATTATTGTAAATGATATTAGTGACTTTTAAATTAATTTTGGCTTGTCAACTCTGGAAAAGAGAACGAAACTTTGAGACCTTATGTTTTTAATTAAGATACTGAACAAAAAGGCTTCAAACGTTCTTGGATTTACAACTTTTAAAGTTTCGCCATTCCAAGGCATAATTATCTTTTCCACAAACAAATAGTTCTCGGATTTATCGTATGTGTCGAATGATGAGATAAATAAAATAAAATAGGATTTATTCTCGTCGACATTACGAACAAATCTATGGAAAACGTCAAATTTGCATTTATAAAATATATAACATAATTCATGTGGGTATTCATAAAATTTTATTTTAAATTATTATAGAAGACCTTTGGTAGCAAATATAATTTCAACCTACGCTTAAACATATTTAATTTATGTACAACAACACTGCAGGTTCCAGAGAATCTGGTGACAACTTGCGAGCATTGATGCGATTAAATGGTATTTTAAAGAGATTAGTTTGTCTGGTATTACAAGTGTGAACCCAGGGCCGTCTTGTCTAGATTACGCGCCGGGGTGCGAAAACCAACTTGCCCCCCCCCACCCCCCAAAAAAAACGTTTTTTTTTTTAAATTTTATTTTATAATTCAAATTTTCTTTTCCATATAACATAATTGTGCATCATTTTAAATATTACAAATATTACAAAATATGACAACCCTACATTCTAATAACTACGAGTTACGAGTGCTTAGGTTTATTATTTAAATTCAATTCTCCGTGCTTTTAAATTGGCAAAAATTTTAATAATATCCTCTGTTTTAAAATCTATTTTGGATTCAATACTTATTATGGCCAAATTTGTTAATCTATCTTGGGTCATCGTTGATCGTAAATAATTTTTTATTAATTTTAATTTTGAAAATGACCTTTCGCCTGCTGCTGCTGTTACGGGAAGTGTTAAATATTTAAATTTCTGAATACGGTACTGGATAGATGAAATTGCTTCTTTAAGGAGGTGTCACACATGGTATCGTGCCATTACAAATTCAACAGTTGGGGCTTTGACAGTGACGTGGAAGCTGTCATTTTCATGTCAAAAGATTTCCCCTTCGAAATAGTTATTTAGTTATTTTAATTCAGTAATATTACGATTTATATCGGACAAAATTCTGAAAGTTTTGAAAATTGGTAGGAATGTTAGGGATGACATAAGAAATACTAAACTGAAAAGTTCCCACCCCTAAATAGTGTGCGTCATCCCCTAGGACGTCGTTTTTACCCCCTTTTTCAAGTTTTCTAGATTATCTCGAGAACGGTGCACTTTATGATAAAAAAAACCTATATAAAAAATATTTCTCATAAAATTTTCTACAAATAATGTTCCTATACATTTTTTCCTAAAATTAATAATAATGTAAGAAATAAGGCGTATACATAAGGGTTACTTCCAGCTACACAGTAAATGCAATCTCATATACAGGGTGTCCCGGAAAATGTGGGCACCCTCTCGTAGTCAGATAGAAGACGAAAAAAAAACATGAGAAGTTCCTATAAAAATTTTTTCCAGAGGCCCTCCCTACGGAGATATGGGCCCTTAAAGGACGCCCCTGAAAAACGTTTTTTTGTAAATAACTTGCGAAGTGCTTGAAATAATTTAATAAAATTTTGATATGATCTACACTGGTGACAATCACTTAAAATGATGTCACTGGAACACATTTGTCTTTTTTAGTTTACCAGGGACGGACTAGCTGTTAAACATTAATGCTTATTTTTTCTAACACCCTGTACGATAACGACGCAAAAAACATATTTTTCGATGGATTGAAACCTAAGCCAAAAAAAGGTACTCTTGTTCAAAATCGATAGAATGAACCGTTTTCGAGAAAATAAACTATTTTTATTTCAATTAGGTGGTAATATTAAACAAATTTATTTTACAAAAGAAAATAGTGTTTAATTAATTAAAAACTTCATATATAGGCTCAACATGGGCTCCTTGAACTCTGATACATTCACTCGCACGACGTATTGAGGATTGTTGCACTCGCCAAAAAATCCCTGCATTGTTTCTAAGTTGTTCGCAATGAAACAAAATCCTCCCTAAAAGTCCCTCCCTGGTTTCAACAGGAGTTGAATACACTAAATTTTTTAAATGTCTTCAGAGATAAAAATCCAATGGTATTAAGTCGGGGGAACGCGGAGGCCAAGCTACAGGACCTGCCCGGCCGATCCAATGATTAGGAAAAACATTGTTCAGGTGTTCCCTTATTGCAACACTAAAATGAGGTGGAGCCACATCGTGCATGAACCACATGATTTGTCTAGTTTCAATTGGCACATTCGCTAACAGTTCTTGCAGATTATTTTGTAGGAATTCTAAATAAAGTGGTCCATTCAGCCGTGCTGGCAATACGAAGGGTCCTATTAAAGAATTTCCAATGATTCCGGCCCAAACAACACTTATTGAAGGATCCACTTCTACAATGTTTAAAATGTTCTCTTCAAATTGTACAGTTCTGACCGTTCTTTGTACACCAGCATCATTGGCTTTCTTTACAAACGTTCCTAAAATATTTAAAACGGCAATTTTGGTACTTACTCCTAATTAATCACTTCGGTTTTTATACCAGTCTCCCTTAAACGTTGGTCAATACGCTCAAATGTCTTCCTATCTGGAATTCTACGGTTAGGAAAAATATCCTGATACAATCGTCTTGCTTCCACAGCATGACAAAACGCACGACTGTACATCAAATGCATATCTGCGTACTCATTGTATGTATATTCCATATTGCATTAATTACGAGTATTTACAGCATAAGTTAGTTAATATTTCTTGCTAACGATGTCAAGTTAAGGAAGTTGACTTTGGTCAAAATTGATAATAGATTTACCTTCCTATTGTTAATCAACTTAAATAAGTACCTGCATTCCTTAATTACCTGAATCGCGCAAAAAAAACATTAAAATGAATTTTAGGTATGCAGACAAAACATTTATATTTTATTTATTTTCTCGAAAACGGTTCATTCTATCGATTTTGAACAAGAGTACCTTTTTTTTGGCTTAGGTTTCAATCCATCGAAAAATATGTTTTTTGGGTCGTTATCGTACAGGGTGTTAGAAAAAATAAGCATTAATGTTTAACAGCTAGTCCGTCCCTGGTAAACTAAAAAAGACAAATGTGTTCCAGCAACATCATTTTAAGTGATCGTCACTAGTGTTGATCATATCAAAATTTTATTAAATTATTTCAAGCACTTCGCAAGTTATTTACAAAAAACGTTTTTCAGGGGCGTCCTTTAAGGGCCCATATCTCCGTAGGGAGGGCCTCCGGAAAAAATTTTTATAGGAACTTCTCGTGTTATTTTTTCGTCTTCTATCTGACTACGAGAGGGTGCCCACTTTTTCCGGGACACCCTGTATAATATAATATAAAGTCTGGCAGCCGCCCATGATACAAATAAAATATTCCATCACGACAACAGCCCATGATACAAATAAAAAGTTGTATCATGGCAACAGCCCATGATACAAATAAAAAGTTGTAGGTATCATGGCAACAGCCGTCATTTACATTTGGCGCCCGCCCTAAAAGTAATGCATCATCGTAGTGACCTTGAGTCGTCACAGAGGGTGTAGTGGAAGAAAATAGAACTTATTACACTATCGAGTGTGAAATAGTGCTTATCGATTTATATTTTAACTTTTTTTGGGCGCTTTGGATAATCAGCCATATATTTAACGAATTATATATCCCGTTCTGATTTCGTTTGCGCTTTATTTACCAAACAATGACACATTTTAGGGGAAATTGTTATAGAACCTTTTTTGTAGAGAATTTTATGAGGAACAACTTTGTATATAAGTACTTTTGCCTACGATACACTGTTTCGTAGATATTCCGAAAAAAATTAAAATTGGGGTGGAAAAAATTTTGTAAGGGATGAAGCACATACTTTAGGGGTGGGAACTTTTTAGTTTACTAATATTTATGTTATCCTTAATATTTCTACCAATTTTTAAAACTTTCAGAATTTTGTCCGATATATTACAATTTTAACTGTGATATTACTGAACTACTTAGGGTGGTTCGTTTTCAAATAAAAGCACTGTATATTTATTATAATATACTCGATAATATATCATTGTAATTATTATAATGTTACGGCTAGCCTAACAATCATCCGAACGTTTTTGTGCTACCCTATAGAACTAGCCGCCCCGCCGTGCCCCTCGCTTCTCTGTCTGTATGAATCATCGACCGGCCCGCCGCGAAGTTTCGGGATAGCTGGAATTATCTCGATGGTCTCGTCGAGATCATATAGAGTGGCCTCGGAATACTTCCCGAATATTCGTGATAGATTTAAGATTATATATAAGCAGACCTAAGGCGAATGTTAGTCAGTCGGTTAGTCGGTTAGCAGTTCAGTTCAGTTAATCATTGAGTGTTGAATAGATATTAGTGGTAAAGTTATAAGATTAGTTTAGTGAGTTAAATTGTATACAGTGGTAGTGAATAAAGAGAGTATTAGTTGAAAATAGCAAAGTTGTAATTCTGTTAGGAACCCACGGAAAAAACGTAACAATAATTTATTAAAATAAAAAAAAAATAAGTCAAATTTTTGCGTAGGGATCAAAGAAAAATAATTGTATCTAAGTATTCGGGGTAACTTACAAACGAGCTTCATACCAAAGTTTCATTTAAACAAAAAGAATACATATTTTGCGATTTTAAACATACCTATTTTATATAACTATAGGTACCTACATTGTACCTATAATAACTAATAATAATTGCTTGTACTTGAATTTCAACTAAAATTTAATTGTCAAAATAGCCGAAAATTACTAAACGTAAGTATCTGTGATGCCTAATTGCCTAATATACCGTAATATATTTAAAAAATTTTTTTTAAAAAATTTACCTTGAAAATGTTTAATGTTAAATTGAATTTCACAAAACCATAATTTCTCACAAACTCCTTAGCTACTTACCTTACACAAGTAAATAACTATATATTATATAAAAATGCTACTACAGTATTACGAAAATAAAAAAAAAACCTTTTTAGTACTAAATAAATAAAAAGTAGGTATGTATATGCCAAACTGTATGTATTCTCTCTGCAGCTATCAAAAATAAAGTGATTTAAAATGTTTTTATTTCTATTCGCAAAGCGCAAAGCGGCTTTAAACAGACGGGGCTGCGAATTTTAAAGTAATTTTCAAAACCGATTTAATTATACTTATGATATATGGCGTAGAAATAGGGCGCTCGGCGCCCCCTAAGATTTTGCGCCCGGGTGCCACGCACCCCTTGCACCCCCGGGTAAAAACGGCCCTGTGTGAACCCCTCCTTTTTATTTTCAACAAGCTCAAAAGTGCATGTGCAGGCAAGAGTGAATACATGAGTGGACACTTGGCACATCCGGCAAACACCGCAGAACCCTGTTTTGGCATAGAAAAAGTCCTCTTGTAATGAAAATTATCCCTAGAAAAGACACGATAGCGCGACCGAGGGTCCACCTGAGCATTGTAGGCCAACAAAAGTTCCCTTAAGGTTATCAGAGCTCTCATAGTCACCAAATAAAACAATGAATTATTCATCTTTGATTTTAATATATTATCGCAGTGATATTTCCAGTTAAGATTCTCTTCTGAGCTCCCAAATCTAGTGTAGTATCAGTTCGATCTATTTCCTCATTAACAAAGCTAACGACATCTAAATTGCTGTGGTCGTAGTGAGTATGAAAAAAAAAACTAGATGGATTGGCCACTGTTGAGAAAAAAAACTATAGGAGAACCATTTAGGCTGTTACTATAAATTTGCTGTAAGGTAAAATTATCATGATAAGAAAGCAGCAAAAAAGAATCATCTGCATACATTGCTGCGGCTCAGTAGCATTATAAGATCCTTTACACAAATAGTGCACTATATAAAAATCGGCCTTTTCCATTGGTCGATCCGCATGGCCCTCCGCTCGCTTCGCTCGCTACGGGGGCTCTAGAAAAGGAAACTAACCAGGTGCTAATCCAATCTAACTCAAGACATACCCATAATCAAGAAAAAAAGCTGTTTAGAAACATAATCTTAAAAAAAAATAAAAAAAAGCAACGGGGTTCGAACTCGCGTTTTCCAGGTGAGACCCAACGATCTAAACCTCTACACCACTAGAGCTCTTGATAGAAATTGATTGCATCACGCAGACATATGGTAATACGAGATGGATCGACCAATAGGAGAGGTCGATTTTTACATAGTGCACTATTTGTGTAAAGGATCTTTAAATGTGGCTCAGTATTCATCCAGATTGTAGATTGCTAGGGAGTCGTTCCGGCTAGTTTCAGCCGCTCGGCACTGCTACCTCTGCAAATATTTTGGGCATGATCCCTTAATTTGTGTCCAAGAGACGTAAGCTTGTTCCAGATGAAGCCATTTTCTTGGGAGGTAGTTGGCCCACTTCTTGAGGTGATAGCTGTACTCCTTCAAGGTACTTGAGCCTTTTGCAGAGTTGGGCTGGACCTTAGCAGACTAATATTCTGCGGTTTCAGTTGCATTATTGCTAAATCTGCCTTGGTCGTCTTCTGCTTTGCTTATTGCCTTTAGGTGGTATTTGACCGGGCATTGTCCAGTTAGCAGTCCGGCGACAGTTCTAGTATCTGCTCTGTTCATGTCTATTCTGCTCTTTTCTCAGAGATGGTGACAAACCTTAGTCCTCGAGTATTTCTTCAGTAGGACGACAGTTGGTATTTTTCCCATTAAATTTGTTTAGTTCTTCGGTGATGTGGCTCTTCATAAGGCCACAGGGCTCTGGACCATAATATGGTGTTCCAGCTCCTGCTTTCACAAGTCAGTCTGCTTTTTCGTTGCCCTATATGCCTCTATGGCCAGAAACACACATTAAAGTTACTTGGTTGCATGTTGCTAGTTGTTTTAGGGTTTGTTTACATTCCCAGAGTAGCTTTGACACGCACCTGAAAGCTTTTAGAGCTTTTAGAGCCGACTGGAGGTCTGAAAATATGTAGATGTGCTTTCTGTGTAATCCTTGTGTGAGGCACTCTTCTGCACATATATTTATGGCAAGCATTTCCGCTTGGAAGATGGTTATATATTTGCCTAGTGATTTGGAAAGCTTACAGTTTGGACCTCAAATGCCCAATCCTGATCCTTTCGCTAGTTTTGAACCATCTATGTACCACAGCGATGCTTTATCATCAATAACCACTGCGAATGGGACATCTAGATCCAACATGACCGTCATTTGGTCACTTGATTTGCTGGCATTTTCCAGTTTTATACCCTAAAAAATGCGCAGGTGGCCAGTCAAATCTCCAGGCGCTTGAATTTACCAATTTGGAATAGTCTGTGAGTATTCATCTAAGTAATTCGTTATATCGTTCACATACTACATACTAGAGAGGAGCAGAGCAAGAATTGCTCCTTGAGGGTCCTTCATTGAGACATTGATACTTTCAGAGCAATTTTCCCTTCGCAGTGTGTTATCACTGGTATAGATTGAGACAAATTGTTCCTTACCTTTCAGAAATTGTGTGACAAGAAAAAGCCGGGCCACGGACACCATATGTCTCAAGCTTCCGGATTAGCAGGGTAATGTTGACGCAGTCATCTGGGGTCACAGAAAGCACCAATAGGGCGCGTTTTCCACTCAACTGCCGAATTTAACTTTCTGTAACAACAGTTCACAGCATCCACCCAAACTGATTTTTCATTAAAATATTATTCTTGTTAATAAAGCTGCCTAGTCTTTCTAAAAAGTAGTGTTCGAAAGATTTCGAAAATACTGAGGTCAAAGCAACGGAGCGATAATTTCTCATAAAACTACTATGACACTTTTTGAATAGGGGTTTTACTTGGTGGGTGTTTGAATTTTCAGGGAAACAGCCATTTTGAAATGACTAATTAATGAGAAAAGTTAGTCGCTCAGCCACTACATCAACCACCCTTTTGAAAAGACAATCTGAAGCATTATCGGTTTCACTGGATTTCTTGTTTTTCATTTTATTTATGGATATCTTCCGAAGAAAGTGAAATAAAGCAAGTACTATTTAAAACTGGATCCATAATTGGGATATTATTGTTATTTACTTTGGAAATATCATTGATAACTCTTTTTGGGACACCGATAAAAAAAGAATATACCATAATACGATTTCCTTGTTTAATGATAATTTGTTTAGTTGCATATCATTACTACCTATCCAAAGGTGCCCAACGGGGACAATACCACTCCAGTTGGCCCTGTAGCTATCCACATGGAGTCGGTGGCAGATCCAGAGGGAAATGGGGAGCGTTGAAGTAATCAAATAAGTAAATAAATACAAGAACTAAGCATTCAAGTCTCTTCTTAGAAATCTTTGTGATGCATCCTGGAGCCCTAAGATAGTAGTACTCTCCTTTACCCTTCTTCAATCAAGGTCTTTCTCTCCTTATTAAAATGTAGGGGCATTGGCAAACGTTGGGCCCAACGGTATCAGGAAGAGGGCATGTATAAAATACTAAAGCGTTTATATTGGTAATTAATTATCACCCTGTGCCGAGTGTAAAGACAAACTACAAACAACGGGAGCGACTATGAACCTTAAAGTTGCAATGGCCAGTAGATCGGATCAAAAATTTGAAAAGCGGGAGAAGCAATGGGAATTATACCCGACGAAGGAGTTTAGCTACGAGGTCGGGGATAGCAAAAATGAGAAGAAAACAATGCTTTATGAAAAATTAAAACCAAAATTTTTCAAAAAACGGGAAACAATTTAAAAAAACTAAAAAAAATATTCAGAAAGTTAATACTTTTATTATAAAACGAAGTAAAAAAATAATAAAAAAGAACAAAAACAAAAGATTGTTCGGAAAGTTAATAAAAGTACTATAAAACGAAATAAAGAAAAAATATTAATTGGAAAAAAAAGTTATGAGAAACGCGGTTTTTGGCAAAAAAAAGGAAAAGAGTGTCGAAACCGGTGGCAAAAGTTGAAAAAATAAATTAAAACCCAATTCATTATATCTCTTTCAGAAGTTTCACTTCAGTTGTGTGCTTATTTTTATTTCTTCAAGCATTCTATCCCTGGTTCCATTTTTTTCCATATGTTAGGTATTGGTACGACGTCTTTTGATTTAACTAAAACGGAGACGTTTTATTGTTCAATTCTCTTTGTGGTACTAACCCAAACTGCATGATATAATCAAATCAAATCTTAGTTTTCAAAAATGGCTGTTCTAATGGGGTAGATCCCTGTTGCTACAAATCCTTTTACTGCTCGTTCGGCACTTTCAGATAATCCCTACCAAAAAGTTCGCTAACATCAAAGTGAGTGACAGCAAGTTGGTTACTTCTTAGAAGAACCCTAATTTATTCACATTAAAATGTATTTAGTGCCCCCACTATGAGAAGGAAGACACAGAATTGTAACAAAATTTGATCTAGATTACTGGTGAAGAATTGAATTATTTTGAAATGAACTTCTTAGAAGCACCCTAATTTCTTCATTTTAAAATATCTATATAGTGCCCCCAATATGAGATGGAAGACACAGAATTGTAACAACATTTTATATGGTCATTACTACTACAACGTCCAGATTACTGGCGAAGAATTGATTTTGAGATGTACTTCTTAGAAGCACCCTAATTTCTTAACTTTCAAATGTCTTTAGCGCCTCCATTATAAAAAGGAGGGCACAGAATTGTAACAAAATTTTATTTGGCCATTACTACAACGTCTAGATTACTGGTGAAGAATTGAATTATTTCGAGATGAGCTTCTTAGAAGCACCCTAATTTCTTCACTTGAAAATGTCTTTAGTGCCCCCATTATGAGAAGGAAGACACATAATTGTAACGACATTTTATTTGGCCTTTACTACAACGTCTAGACTACTGGTGAAGAATTGAATGATGTTAAGATGAACTTCTTAGAAGGACCCTAATTTCTTCACTTTAAAATGTCTTTAGCGCCCCCATTATGAAAAATAAGACACAGAATTGTAACAAAATTTTATTTGGACATTACTACAACGTCTAGGTTACTGGTGAAGAATTGAATTATTTCGAGATGAACTTCTTAAAGAACCCTAATTTCTTCACTTTAAAATATCTTTAGTGTCCCCATTATGAGAAGGAAGACACAGAATTGTAACAAAATTTTATTTGGCCTTTACTGCAACGTCTAGATAGACTGGTGAAGAATTGAATTATTTTGAGATGAGTGAACTTCTTATCTAAAAAGGTCGAACTAAGCAGTAAATAGGTCTCTTTGTATCCATTCTTATGGACGAAATTTACGTATGGTCTCAGCTGGAGCACTCTTCTTTAGATGTTGGCTAGAGTTCTTCGAAGGAAATATTACCCTGGGTGGTACAAACGTTCCATCTGCACTCATACGCATTAAAAAAGTAATTGTGATCCTCTCTCAGCAGAAGTTAGAGTTACGATCTAACGTTTTTTTAACCCAATATCTGAGGGCATTTGCAATTGCATGCTGTGCAATGCAAATGCCACACTCATTAACATTAAAAATCTGACCAGCAGGAACATCGTCATCTTCCATAATCTTCTCGAATAAGTCAAAGAAATCACTAACAGCTTCTCTATCAAATTCTAAGACCATTACAACTGATATACATGTTGGTTTTGGTGAAATAAAGAAAATATATTGAGAATTTTATTTAGCCAATTGAAGTGCAATTTTTTTCAATGATAAGAATATACCTACTCTACAAGTTTGGTTTCTAACTAAGACACTCTTTTCTAATATTTTGCACTTTTTTGTCTTTTTTGCAATATCGAAATTGAGTAAAACGAGGAACGTGGCATCGTTTATCAACCACCAAATATCCCATATTATCTTATTTCGTAGCGCATTTACCCCTGCTGGTTTCACGATTTCTTCTGCCCATGTATGGTCAGCTTTTATTTTCAAGCAATTCTAAAGAGATATTATATATTTTTATTTTTTTCAGTACTTTTTAAGCTTTCAGTTTTTGAGACAATTATTTCTTAGTATTTTAGATTGTATATTGTTATTAGCTTAGATGGGATATACAAGCGGATATTGTTGCGGCTTTGCCCACTTGCGTCCTAACTAAATAAACAAAATAGTATATTATATACCTAGGTTGAGAAGTAAGCCATTATTTACCGAGCACTTTTATATCCTGAGGCGCGTAGCGCCGAAGGATATAATGTGCGAGGTTAATAATGGCCTTCTCAACCGAGGGATATATAGAATTTTTTTTACTACTAACACTGATATATTACCATATTTGATTCGATTTGATTTTTATATTAGTCATTTTCTACTTATTTCTCAAATAGTTCGAAATATCAGGTAGCCTGGAAGTTCAGTTGTCTAACTGACAGAATGAATTTAATAATCTCCTGACAGCTCCATACATACAAAGTACCTTCTTTCCATATAAATTTTGACTAAATCGCATTATTAATAAGAATACTATGGGGAGTCATGAAAAGTGAGTCATACTGTATATATATTTTTTACTAATAGCACTGATACCATCCCTATCACGATTTGAATTGATTAGATTTTGAAATTAATCATTTCCTACTCATTTTTCAAATAATCCGAAATGACAACTAGTTGTCAAACTAACAAGTTTGACATTTTGACATTTTCCGTTTCCGTTTCATTATTGACCTAGGTTTTTTTTAATATTATTATTTACCTAGGGTGAGAAATGTTACTTCTCATTTGAGGAATGGAGTAAATAATGGTGATTTATCATGTTAGTAGTAAAAAAACATCTTTATAGGAGTCTTAATTTACTTGTGCTGTGACTCATTCCAATCATAAAGAATTTTAAAGTATAAATAACCCTGTTTACATGCACCTTTTTAGGTAGGTAGCAATGGCTGGAATAAGGAGCATTATGTAGGGTGGCCCATCGAAAACAGGCCAAACCAGTTTGACCTATTTGATAAAAAAAAATGGGGCTCAGAAATCCCCCACAAAAGATGTGTCATAAAACAAGGCTCATTAATCTGTATTCGAATGGTTTTATTACTGTTCAAAGAACTACTCAAAAATAAGGGGATTTGATAGTTGGGGCCCTCAATTAAGTCTTGTTTCTGGACTGTGCTTTAACATGTCATTAGATTACTATGAAAATTATGTCTTGTTTCATTTCAATTAAATAATATTTGTCGCTTTACTATTGCGTGATTGGGTTAGTTTGGGTTAGGTTTTGTTGGTTGAGGCCCCGGAGCCAGCGAAGCGAGTGTAGAGATCTGTGCGTGGCTTTTTATATTTTGAAATTATATTTTGTTTCATGATTTAGACTAGATTTTTAATGACATAAAAGAGTTTGTATTTCATTGGTAGAAATTGATTTTAAAAGATGCGCTTACGAAGAATTCGTTTTTTTTTATATATAATCGATAATACTCATATATTTTATAAAATTTAAAAACCTGCTTTGCTCTCTTTAAAAAAATAGACTTGTAAAAAAAATAAAAATTATTTTAGCAACTAGTGCTAAAAAGATCTTGCATGCTAATTAAGTCAAATTTTAGGGGTCCGCGTTTTCGAGGAATTGTGATCCCCTAATGAATTTTTCTAGTCCTCCTAAATATGACATAGTTTTTTTGGGTTTGCCATAAATTAATTTCATTCGAAGGACCCAAATAAATACAAATACAAAATAAAATAAATAAATGAAAATCCACAAATCCTGGCTCCCTGGAAGCCATAAAAGTAAGGTGTTTGTTTTAGCCTACCATGCCGACAAAAATGCTGGAAATTATGTCGGCGCTAAGAAGTTTGACTATTATAATTGGAGTTTTTCTATTATTTCAGTAAAAAAAGCTCACCAAATTTAGTCCGAAAACCTTTATCATTTATGAAACTCGTTCATTTCGGGTGACAAACATGTCTATTCCAAAACCATAAAGAAAAGTCCAAATTTCTGGCAGCGTTTCAAGGATATTATTAGGAAGATATTTAAATGGACATATCTTTATGGTCTTATTTTTATTTTACGAACAACCAATCATTTAAAGCTTGTTCACTAACCTATCAACTCTTGGTTTTAAAGCTTACCTAGGTATTTTTTCATGGAAACCTTCAATTACCTTGCGGCAATTTCGCCTTTGCATTTACGACAAAAGTAATAGACACAGTTTATACCGTGATACATGACAAGTAGGGACTTCTTTCAAATATATCCTTAGAAAAAGTGTCAAAAATTAAATTAAACTTAATTTTAAGAAATGAGTAGGTACTTATATTTGATGCATGATGTGTCCGATAGTTTAGCCTAGGAGGGATTAAAATGTCCTCCTCTAGGCTAGGGTGTTTGCATATTTAATAGAACGTAATAAATAG